>KN888185.1:25949-40601 GCA_000934455.1 Apostichopus parvimensis | reverse complement strand
GTTAAATATTATGCAACTTGACCAGAATGAAATAGTGATATGGCAACAAGAAGAAGCTACTTTAAAGATAAACGATGCGAATATTTTAATTTCGTTTCTATTTCCCTGTACATTTATGCCTTTGCGATATAAACCTTTCGTTGGCCCTAAATATTCGTGATGTGTTTTATGGGGTTCTATTACCGAAACCTCTCTGTTTAGGAGTAAAGTGAGATGTCATAACATCCATATAGAACCCTAGCCAAAATATGACATATTTATTTGAATTTATCTTTCGTCCAAAAATCTCATCACTTGAACGACATTCACGGCTTCTAGGACCACAAAAAGAATTCCTGATATATTTCACGAGTGATTTAAATACTGTAAATTAAACCTAGGAACCTGGCTAATGAAAAACATCTGTTTAAAGAAAGGTTATACTTTCCTATACGCTCAGCAGAATAAGAAATTATGATATTCTCATAAACAATGAATGTATACTTTTATTTCTCTGTTTTATGTGGACGTTTATCTTTATATGGACGATAATATGTTATGTCAAAAATGATTAACAACAACAATGAGAGTAATGCGACCGCGGTAGGTGACAAATTTAGGAAGCCATATCGTTAGAAATATCTCACTCTGACGTGATTTCATGACGTTAGGCTTTTGTTTTTCGTTGCCCTATTAATAATTATTACCTTTGGAAGACATTACATAGAAGCTGTATTTAGATACGACAGGTCATGTCAAAGGAATGGCACAAAGAGTGGGAGCATGGAACGAGTAGCTGAACAATTTAAGACGCCATATTGTTTGTACTCTCTATATGACGTAATGTTATGACGTATAAGGCTTTTGTTTTCGCTCCATTATCAGTACTATCTTTTCAAGACGTTATATGGAAGTTTCATTTAGATATTACAGGTCACGTCAAAGGATTGGCATAAAGATTGGAAGCATTGAACGGGGAAGTTAACAATTTAGGAAGCCATGTTATTTATATTGCAAACATTACAAGGCTTTGTCAGAATCGAGCAAAAGTTACAACGTAACTGAAATGTACCTTTACGCCCCTTTTGCGTTAGTGCAACAGTAGATTATTTATGCTCCTTAGTGGAAAAAAAAACAATACAAGAAACGTAAGACTGCACAATGGGAACTAATATTTAGACGTTGGTGTGTTTTGTTTTGCTATGAACTCATTATTATTTAATCATATATGATTTATAATTTTAAGTGATATGTGCAAGGTTCAGTTAACTTCAATCGAATCCTGTTCCAAGCCAGACTATCTAACCCTCACTTATGAGGAGCTCACTAGATAATCATTTCTCTTCTGGGTTGTGGATGGCCCGCAAAAGCCACGTATCTTGCATGTTGAGTAACCAGGGATCAAAAATCCAATTACTGTCGATACTCTGCAACCCAGAAAGCCACGAGGAAGGCATTTCGAGGGAAATTCTGTTTTTTTTTCGTTTAATCGATATAAATGTGTAAATCAACTAAATGAAAAACTGCCTGGGAAATTATAAATAATTGTTGCAAAACCATTTTTTATTTATTTTTTGGTTGGAAGTGGATTTCCACCAGTTTGCAATATAAATAGCGTAATTATCTTTTAAAGTAACTCGAAACTGAATGAGGAAAGACATCTTACCCACAACTTTCAGCTTTTCAACGTGAGCTATATGTTGAATTCAAATGTCATAAGTTGACAAGCTACGTCATGGTTCCAAATACTATGTGCTTCAAGAAGTACTTCAACTTGTTTTAAATTGATTACAGTGGTTCTTCTCAACCAAAGACACTTCGTTTAGTTTTGCTAAGCCATTCCCTAGCTTGAATGCAGGCTTACTTGGAAATGGTCACTATTCCTCAGAGCTGTTTTCCTCACCTTGGATACGTAAAACATCTCGTTAGGTTTACGTTAACTTAGTAACATCATTAAATCATTCTGTAATGTTTCTTCTAAGGAAGTTCGTCACTGTTTGTTGATGTCGTCAGTATCCTTAACTCAATCGCTCTCATAGGTCGCGGTTCTTAATCTAATTATTACTTGAATACGGCGAAACAGTTCTTTTTCTTTATAATCTTGAAGCAAACATCACAACTTATGTTTACTTATCGTTCAAGGCTACCCTAATATTTCTTCTTCATAGTTTTACAGGACACGTGCTTTCAGTTATAGATTTACACAAATAAACTGATTTAGAGATTGTTATTAGCCTGGTTGATCTAAACCTGCCTTCCTAGTCGTAAGGTAGAATACAAAACCTGCAGATCATGTCATAGATTTAACGGCGTCAGCCTAAATGTAAAAAAAAAAAAAAAAAAGATTTTACTGTAACTTATAGCTTGTCCTTAACGGTCGAAGTTTCAGTGACATAATGGATTTCTTGTGGATTTGAAGCAGCCATGCTTTAACTTTCATCAATTAACTTACATGGCAGCGTGTTGTTAATGATCCGGAAGTCAGTGACATGTGAACTTCTATTCATAGAAATGCAAAAATGTTTCGAAGGTGTATTTCGTTTCGCTTCTTGATTTTGAAGCAACTGATTTACAAAGATTACATAGCCATGTTTCTCGATCCACTAAGTTTACCAAGCGAGCTATAAATACTCTGCGCAAACGGTGCGAGGGTTTGGACTCTTGTATACTCTGGTATATAGTCTTCCCACTCGTATGACTATAGGAGACATTCCACCTCGATGACAAGATGCAATAGGCTATATATAAAAGGCCTAGGTATATATCTGTCATTGAAATATAGTGTTAAAGGCTTAGTGTGGATAGGCTGAAAATAGAACGAACCTTTTTAAGGTTTCCATAGGATCTTTGATAAGGTATAAAGCAACATTCAATCATTTTATTTGTGTTCCTGTCTACATCTTTTCCACTACAAATATTAATGCATGAACCATGAGAGATGGCATCAAATCAATCAGTGCAGCTTATTCAATACTCACCGAATAATGAAGAATCAAAAGACTTTAGAACATGCATAAGATTTCTCTGTGATTGTAAATTGCGTCGATGCACAACCAGGGGACTTTGCGAATGGTGTAAACTCATGCATTAGTAATTCATTTTAGTTGAAGAAACTCTGACAAAAGTTAAAATGAAAAACAAGAGAAAGACGTAGATTAATCCATCAAGTTTTCTTCAATACTTTAGAGAAAAAATATCTCATTAAATGATCTGTGGGAATAACGTCACCCACAAGTATGGATCAAAGGAGGCACTGTCTCCTGAAATGTATACATTTTCAGCTTTTTCCTCTTACGAGCTGTGGTGGTGAAGGGCTAAATACTCAACTTACATCGCGGTCAGTTTATATCGTAAAGAAAAGTTATTATACTTGTTTGTTTTCATTGTAAGTTGGCTTAGTGTTTCATCCAAAATGTAGTAATAGCGATGAAATATCAAAGGTTCCAAACGTTTCGCTCCAGACGCCGTTCTTCTCCCCGCGCGCACTTAACGAGAGACATATATCTGATATGACGTCATGAACCCAATAGGTCAGCATTGGAATCACATGACTTTCAAATGCTTTGGTTCTGTTTGTTTGGTGCTTGGCAGTAAGAAACAACAATTTCCTTGGTTATGCGTTAAACTAAAGAAAAAGTATATATATAATTACACTGTTGAACAAAGTGGGATACCTTGTCTTTACAAGCTTTTATCTATATCGCTTTATAATGGACATCTTGCTCATGACGTAAATTCGTCGATGATAAAAATATATATTGCACCACATTTTGGTGAGAAGATACTGGGTGTATTCTGTGAGTAAATTAATAATATTGAGAGTGACTTAAGTGACTATATACCTTTGACTTTATAATTTTGAGTGACTATATACAAAGAACAATGAACACGCGTTTTTTCTCACTGTATTCTATTAACTGTATTTGTTACATTCTCTATATCCATGGTTATAGAGTAAACAAACGTTATGGCAAGCTTTGCAGCAATTCTAAGAAGCCACGTTTTTCGGGTCTAAACTATGAGGGAAAGGAACCTTCGTGGAAGGGCTTAGAAATTAAATATTTTTTTTAAGATAAACGGTTCTCAGTTGTAAATTTCCATGTAGGTCTATACATAATACTTAATATTTGTCTCGAAATTCACTGAGTTTAAGTTTTCTCAAATGTATAGTGGTATATATTGATGCGATAATTTCATTAAGAGCATTGAAGGGGACTGGTGTTTAACAATACGTTACGGTGAACTTATGAACCTGCATGTTAATCGATCTAACTGCCCCACGGTCCTTTAGGATTCACAGAAACCTCAGCGCCGCACTGGTAAGTTCCTTATTCAGATGTAGTATCGTTAAACTCTTTCTCCAGTGTTTGTTCCTTCGAGTGTTCTAATTTCACAATTCTAATTGAACGGATCTTCATGTTGTTGTTAATAAAATGCAACAAACGCATTTTGCCCTCAGGTTTTTGTAACTGTTGCCTAAAAAGATATAAAGATGCGTTTCAAATCGCAACTATGGCTAATTCTACAAATGGCAAGGTCGATGTGTTTATAATAAACCTCATGTCCGTTTCATTATAATTTTTCGGACCTTAATTTAAAAACAAAGAACCTTTACGGAATGACTAACTTCTGACGAAAGACGAAGAACTTCATTATAATTATGTGATAAGTTGTGTGGATCATAAAAGAACTGATTAAAATTCTTAGTTTGTGATAGTTATCGGTTCTTGCGTGTATAGTACAATGTATAACTTGGAAGTATCTTCACGTGTTAACAGTTTTTACACTCTGTTTATACCCCACACGATGGTAGATGTTAATATAGCCATTGTCCCCCTACGTTATTTCGGCTTTCAAAGAGTTGCAACTGTTTTAAGACTTTCAAAGAGTTTCAAGACGTTCAAAGAGTTACCTTTCACTGTAATCAGCAGATCAGTTATGCTCCCTTTACACGTTACACTTTGTCTAGGTCAAGTTCAAAACAATGAAATGGGTCACATCGAAATAGTGTTAGACAAAGACAACTTCACATACAGACCATCGGGTCGATAAAAGACCTACATAGTACATTGTACAGTATGAGTCAATGAACAACCGGCGATGGTAAGAAATTAGGTATAACATAATAGGCAGGTTACCATATTTAAGACAAAACTTTACTATATAAACATCAAACGTGACTGAATTGATAATTCAAGGCTGAACACTCAAACAATGTTAAAAGTGAGTATTGAATATTAAAGTGGTTGGTTTAATTAAATATGAGTGAAAGTGTAATTATTTAAATTATCGTGGCGACGAAAGAATGGTCGTCTAATCAGCGATTTCATTCGTTGGGTTTCAAATAAGTAAATCATGACAGCGTGTTTTTTAAACGGATAGAGTAACAATATAACATGGGATTTGTTTAGATTGAGGAATAATACCTACATTTAACCACAGAATAAAAAACAGGCATGTAATTACAACTGACGTGTATAACTATATATTTGTATCTAGTTTCTTATGGCTCATCAAGCAGTTTTTAATGTTTGATTTAAATATAATTTATTATCGACCTGTCTCAGGATTGTCTCATGAAAAACAATATCCGGTCCATATATGTGTCCAGATCGAAGACAGAGGAAAAACAGTCTCTGGAAAATGAAATCTTTTCAATTGTGTAATCTGTCATGCATTTTGGTAATCAACTTTCATCTTTACTTTGCAAAATCTTCTAGTACAAGGTTACATGAATATGATATATATATATATATATATATATATGTAGCTCAATGTTGAAATATTTTGCAGTTATACTAAAACTGTTGTACGAAATGTTGTCGTATATATATATATTATAATTGTGAATATCGGCGTGTTTCACAAACAATTCAATGTTTTTTATCGCTTCTTACGAGACGAATCGATACAACTTGATGCTAATAAACAGTTGCTGTTCAAGACAACAATTTATTTAAACGTTAATAGGACAATCGCATTAGTCTACATATGAATCCGTGTAAACTAAGCAACTTAATGAAAAAAAACACAATAATAAACGGAGTTATAAATTCCAGCTATAAGGTTCGTAAGTAAAAGACTCAATACAATTACATTTCGAAATGTTGATGTGAATTCCTCAGGGAAAATTCGTACGAATAAATAATCTCAACATCAGCTTCTTATTACATACAATTCTTAAATAATTCAATTTGATGGCGAACTGAGTGTTAATAAGGCTTGATGGAAGTGTCGCTATTATGCGTTATGTTTTTTTCCGCCCATATATTTTTCTACAGAGTAATCTTCATTTAAATGTATGTGGTTTATCCTTGAAGCTCGACTTTCGAGGAGTTTGCTTCTCATGAATAATTTGACAGCAAAATCAATCAACGTTTTCAATAATAACCGATGACATTAGAATGCAGTTTCGAATCCCTTATTCCCCTCCCCCAACCCCAATATATTGTACAATTACTGAACGAATAACCTAGTAAAAATTAGACCTTCTCGCATGATTATTGCATTGCGAATCAATTGTGCACAGAGAAACCAAAACATATATTCCTTGTTTTATATATATATATTTTATGTTCAGATCGTAGCACGACAGAGTTCAGGAAACCCTGTGTCTCGAGTGATCAAGGTATTTACATAATTAACATGGTTCAGAACATCAGAGAGTGTGTCTTGGATCGACTATGTACGCACTTTTTTTCCCAGAAGAAGACGAGAAAAAATTGGTCCGACTGATAAAAGAATTAATTTGCCGGTTAATGACCTGTGCGTACCCTAGACGTACGTACATGTAAAAAAAAAATGTTTGATACGTTAGGTGAAAAATGAATCGGATGCATATTATAGCGTTACGTACGTTACCATACATGTAACATATTATGTGTGTATTAAATCTGTGTAAAGCTGTATTAGTGAGGCATTTGCCAGGTGACAACGATGTTCTAAAGAACCTTATCAGTTATCTCGTGTTACGTAATTGTAAGTTTTGACTTACGTTTCACTCACTTATACAATTGTTATTACGCAAGTCTCCCTTGAAAAAAAGAAAAGTTTCCGTCTTAAGATGTAACAATGTAAGAAAACATTGTTTTTCAGGATGGATGGTTTGTTTTCATTATCATATAAATTGCAATCAAAATGTACCATCTCCCTAGTTTTTAACTTCAAAATTGCAAATAGGGTAAGTATAACCGCCTGGTTTTCAAAGTGTGGGAGGGGAGAGGGGGGTAGGGACCAAATTTAGGGGGGTAGTCGCCAAAATATTTCGGTAAATTGTTGAAGTGTTTGAGAAGAAAAGGTGAAAACATCGTGATCATTAATTACTTTCAAATAAAACAACCCTTTCCAACTAAACAAACATTAATCATATGAATGATTTCTCAAAGGGGGCGGGGATACCTCCACCCCTTAGACCTTTTCCTCAGGCCACAACATCCGTAATTTGAGGGTCTTCAAGATGAAGAAGGTAAAAATTAAGGGAACCAAGCAAAAAGTTTGAATACGAGGGATTAAGCCGACCAAAATAATATATACACTTTAAACAAACTCCATGTTAGCAATAGATATAAATGATGTTAGCATTAATTCCCGTGTTTTGTCCACCATTGCTAACCAAACGTATACCTTCTCCTGCCCCTATCATCTTCCAATTGAGAGTCAACTTAAGACAAATAACTTTCAAAAAACATTGAAGTACTTGCAAAACTTGAAATATCTGCAGCTATTTAGGTTTTCATTGTAGCATAGCATTCATTAAGTGAAAGACACATTCCTTTGTCACTTGAAGAATCGTGCAGCAAAGGCCGTTTACTTATGTCTACTTTAGTCTGCAAATATTCAAATCAACCGGAAAAGACATTAGAAGAAATAGTTATAAAAAAAATATTAATAAACAAAATTATTCTTCGCGGCTCGATTCAACCGGGACTTAATCAATTGAACTCGATGGACTGCCAGACGACAAATTCATTTCTTTCGCATAACTGATTCTTTCTGACATTTTTGTTGTTTTAATATAGAAGAATGTTATTTCATTAAGAGGAATGTCCCAGACAGCCATTTATTAAATGAAACAGAGTCAAGATTTAAGTCTATGTGGACTACTTCAATGGGACACGCATATTTGTTTATGTTAGTAAGAAACGTTCACTGACGCCTCGGTACGAATGTTCATTTATTTTGCTGTCGGCATTTTATGACATTATGTAATTAATGAAAAAAGAACTTCCTCCACGAATATTTATCAAATTAAAGTTTATTTAATGTAGAGAGTAATAAAAAGTGATTTCATTTTGTGCATAGAACTTACCTTATTAGGATATGACGTCATACAGCCCTGTATTAAAACGTAGAGAATTTTAATTACCGATATAATAAGGACACCATTATATTTCCGGGCATACCTGAAGGAAGGTATATATCCACGAATGTAGAATTATAGGTCGAATTAAAATCATTTCTTAATTTAAATTCAAGAGACTAAACATAAAACGAATTACAGGCCTTACACTAACAAACCGATGTGTGAATTATGTTATTAAGTTACTTCAATATTGTAATGTTTAAGATTTACTTCCGTTCTGCTCGTGTAGCTATGAGGAATAAGCGAGACATAAAGCAAAGGGAGAGAGCTGACACGATAAGTTTAATAATAATGATGATGATGATGATGAGGAGGAGGAGGAGGATGATGATGATGATGATGATGATGATGATGATGATGATGAGGAGGAGGAGGATGATGATGATGATGATGATGATGGTGGTGATGGTGGTGGTGGTGGTGGTGGTGGTGGTGGTGGTGATGATGATGATGATGATGATGATGAGGAGGAGGAGGAGGATGATGATGATGGTGATGATGATGATGATGATGATGAGGAGGAGGAGGAGGATGATGATGATGATGATGATGATGATGATGATGATGGTGGTGGTGGTGGTGGTGGTGGTGATAATGATGATGATGATGATGATGAGGATGAGGATGATGATGAAGATGAAGATGATTATGATGGTGGTGATGACGACGACGACGACGATGACGACGACGACGTCGACGACGACGACTACGATGAAGATGATGATGATGATGATGGTGGTGGTGGTGATGATGATGATGATGATGACGACGACGACGTCGACGACGACTACGATGATGATGATGATGGTGGTGGTGGTGGTGATGATGATGATGACTACGATGATGATGATGATGATGATGATGGTGGTGGTGGTGGTGGTGGTGGTGGTGATGATGATGATGATGATGATGATGGTGACGACGATGACGACGACGACTTCGATGAAGATGATGATGATGATGATGATGACGACGACGATGACGACGATGATGATGACGATGACGATGATGACGTTGACGATGAAGATGATGTCGACGATGTCGACGATGACGGTGACGATGCTGATACCCTTCTATACTGTCTTCCCATATTATGCTTCAAAGCACTAGTGTTGACAATATGAACAGTTCCTAACCTTTATCTGATAGAAACTTGATATTCATACTTCACATTCTGTTAGTACGACCCCTGGACATGAAAGTACATTATAAAACGAAATATCCCAACTGGGTGATAAAGGCGATAAAGCAATGAATTAGACAAAGTTGAACAAACATCGTTTGCAAACGGCAATTTTTTACATTTTTATAACAACTGATATTACACTTCTTGCGCATTTAAGGTTACATAGGCATCAGTCATGGTGCCACTAAGAGCTCCTTTTACTTTAAAGTCATATGTAGGAGGTAAAAAAAAGAGTTGCTGGTTATACTGTCAAATTTGCTCTTCTATCTCGAATTTCAATTTCGCCTCAGAAATTTCAAAGGGAATAAAATGTGAAGGTTCATAGTATAGCGTGTAATGTTTACAACGTGGTGCACGGAACTATTATAAAGCTGTATATATACTTCAGTCTCTGGGTACCAACGGCTTCACTGACTGCTCAAATTAACAGATGTGTTGTGACAGGTAAAGAGACACGTCAGGGGGAACCATGCTCACATAACCGATCTTAAATGAAAAAGGACATGTAACACACAGAGACACAGCGGGCTATTGGATAACCACGTTATGGAGGACAGACTTATCATCCAAAGTTTGCATCAATGTTACATTTATGTGGTAACCTTCAAACATCGTTTTATTTTCATTTGGTTTTGACAAAACTGATTTTAATTAACAAGGTCATTCATGGGGTTACCTTATGTATTTATGCTTCTCATTGTGTTTTCAAATCAATGATGTACAACTGTTCAGTAATTAGCTTTTAGAGTCTTATCAAATAAATATGGACAACAAGAATACGACTTCAAAGATGTGCTGTCTGTAATATGAAGTGCGAAAAGTCTCTCAAGGAGACACGTCGTTTATGATTCTATAAGAGCCAATGAGAGCACGGTAAACAGACGCATGACAATTTTAAGTCGACCGAATATCTCGAATTCAGGACTGATGGCACGTTTGGCGCACCATACACGTTCGTGTATATTTAACCAATGTGAAAGAAGGATAGCGGAAGACTTGAACTAAAGACATGGCTCCAAGGAAAAGGAAGTATGCTTTTGACTATTCTAGAATGGATAAAGAGGAACGTTTTCCGAAAAAACAGGGAAAATTAATGGGTAGACGTGATATATCCTGAGGTTACAAGAATTTCCGTGAGATAACAGTGACCAAAGTCTTAAATCTCCAGTCGTTTACAACAAAAAGGAAACTGGTTGGATCTGATTTTCACTCCCACTTTCGAAGATTAATTTTTTTCTTCTATTTTAGGTCGAAAACTAGATTTATCCCAAATGATGAGAAATTCAGGGACGAGCTTTACACGTTTTTAATGATAAGGATAAGCAATGGTGACATGAAATGCATATCTAGTTTTTACTTTGTGTTTACTTTGTTTGGCTTTCATTTGCCAAAGATATTCATTTTAATTAATTAAACCTTCCATTAACTCAATTAAAACAGGCTGGAACACTATCATTTTTGTTGAGTTTTTGTAAACTCAAAAAGTTGATCAATTACAAAATAACACATAAATCCTAAGAACTACGTTGTTATATCAGGAAAAGATATGTACATATGTATACGCTTTCTCTTCAATCTAGAGAGTAAACGTTGTCAATCTCTTCACAGAAAGTAACTTTCTCCTTCAAGGACCTTCTCCATACCCCATAATTTAACGCGAAGGGGGATAATTGTGAAAAAAGGTTGATAAGCTCCTAAATGACATCACGTTTTCATTGGATAACACTGTCGTCTACCGCTTTCACCTGAAATAATGTTGGGCTTAAGGCATTGTTACACGTTGCTAAGTAACCACACGTAGAGACACAGTGGAACGGTCAGGGTTTTCTCCATTTCCCATCGAGTTCCGTTCGGAGGACATAACAATAATATATATATTTATATTTATATATAGTTGTGATTATTAAAGAAGAAAAACCATACCGTTCAAAGCCCCAGCGAAGGTGAAAAGAATTAAAAGCTGGAAATGGCTTTCAACCTATTACTTACGATAGGCCTCATAAGATGATCACAACTAGGCCCAACGTAACCATCTAGAGGGACTGTTACTGTTCAAGGTTTTACCTAAAGAGATACAGTAGATGGTCTTTCTGGTTCACCTATTTGTTATAGAGCAAATAATTGATTCTTCAGAAATTTTGAATGAAATTTCAAATTAACGCATTGCTAACCAAGCTGATGCCGAGAGTGAATATTTACATCACAAGTGGCGTTATAGTTCAAAGGGACGCCATCTTGAAACTATCGAAGTCTTCCTTCTCAAACGACCAAATATATCTAGGATATGTATTTAATGAAACAAACCAACCTAAAGGAAAAAGCAGATATAGATGTCTATTTTGGTATTTAAGAGAAGCAAGAAGATCCTAATTTGGGTAGATTTGCGCAAGAGAGAAGGCAGGAATAGATGTTTATCGCCATGTTATAATCAGTCAAATTATGCAAGAGAATGGGGGTAAGGTGTAATAGCTTTTGTTAACAGTTTCAGAGGCAAGATGGAGGTAACTATTTACACATGAATTGCTATATAGGTTGTTATTTCCTTGGTGAAACATATTTCAGGAACTTTATAATTAACACTTTGACTATTTTCCCCAAACATTAATAATATACATTAATAATATAATAATATACACATTATACACACAAGTAAATAAATACACATAGATAAATACACACAAATAAATACACACACACAACAACAACTTGGCTGCTTCAGGTTACGTGCCGTAAGCAGTGAAGTAACCTATATATGTATATCAAGTTGGCGTATTGATTGGAAGGAGTGTTGTATGGGAGTGCGAGTTCCTTAATCCACTTTGGTGGGGTCAAATGTCAGCAGAGTTCATATAAATAATAATTGCATAAAAATCCTATCTCAAGAAAAAATAACAAGTTTGCAATTGGAGATAAGATTTACGAAAGTATATGAAACAATATTAAGTAAGGAAGAATGGGAAGAAAATTTATTTGTGAAAAATCATTATAGAACGCTGACAACATATTCCTTCAGGGATAGCTTTCGCATGAGCACATGAAATAATCGTGTAGAACATAGACACGCCAAGAAGAAAGACAGAGAAAGAGAGAATATGTAGAGCAGAGAATTCGATAAAATCCACCACATTCACAAATGCCATTTCATGTTGTGTCAGTGTTGATATATCTTCTATCTTTCCTTTTCGTTTGGCATTGTAATATATGTGTTTGGCCTATATATGGCTGCATTATCAGAATCACAAGCTGTCATTGTCCTTTTAATGAAATACTGTTACAACTAACCACATTAATGACCAGTGGGGTGTATGAAAATGTCAAGCTACTTGCTGGAGGCGCCCAGTTTGGCAGAAAGGTTACTGACATTGTCAATTGGCTCACATTTAATCTTACATTCGAGTGACTGAACTTTCTGCCTGGTTATCTATAGAGACAATTGAACTAAGAGTGTTGCATTGAAGGTTTTGAAAAGAACAAGGTAGCAGGCCCGCTGTTAGGAAGTGGTTGTTTGTTGCGCACAGGACATTGGGGACGGAGGAGGGTAGGGTGGGGGAGGGGGTCGGGGGGGGAGGTCGTGAAATGCAGGATGAGAATAACAATGGAAAGATGAGTGTGGAGCGTCGTACTTAGACTAATTGTGTGCTACGTTTGCGATAAGGAACAATAACTGATTACAAAATATTATTTAATTGGCCATACTTCAGGACAGAGTGCAAACGATATAATATGAGTAACGAACAAAGGCCCACATGACCGGTTGTCTTTATTCTGTACCTGTAGTCTACGTCATTGAAATGTCATCACGTGACACAGCTATGGATATTTCCGAATATTCAGTGAACACAAAATAACAGCGTTTTCGTGTAATTGTTCCGGGGATTACAAATGTGTAAATGCTGCGCGCAAAATAAATGATACTTTATATCCATTTCAAGAAAAAGAACCATGTGTTTGCTTTTATTAATTGGTTGATTGATAAATTTGTTTGTGTGTGTGGAATACGGTGCTTTAGACAGACAATATGTATACGTATTGCTGTCAGATGACTGTAAATTACTTCTTCGTCATATATGCGACTACAGGGGCGAATTCAAGGAGGCCTGCCTCTGGGGATCACTCCCAAACATATAAGTTATGTAACATACAAATGTATTCTTTCGTACATATAAATTTACATATACATGTATGGAGTATATTTAATGTGTAACATTATCACAGTTTCAGATGTATGTTCAACTACGAACGAACAATTTTAATACCCAGTAAATATTTCTGGTTGTCTAGGATTAATGTTGAACATCCATATACAAATAACTACGGTATACGTTTGTCAGGATCTTATGACCAAAGTCTTCACCAGATTCAACTCAAAATGTCGCTCCTTTAATTTTTTTGTTACCAATAAATCAAGATTACCTAAACGTATTGAGTTTCATTACGAAACCTTTTAAGCAAATTTATTGGTTCCTCTCGCCCGAACTTCTATACTTTGTGATTATGCTGCAATCCCTGTGAATGCTATTATGAATTAACCCCTCTCTCTTGCCCTAATAATGTGCAATTACCTTCTAATCAACCGAATCATTTGTGGACAGTGACATATCATCGGCCAGTTTTGCCAGCTAACCTAGTCCTAGATACGTCCGCTGGGAAAATGTTTGAGAGTGGAAAACTTGGTGTGGAATAATCTCAACAGAATTAAATCAATTAATTACTATCATTTGTGCATTTTACACAAGAAGTAGGTCTCTCGCTCTCTGCCCATGAAATAACGTGCACGAGACGGACGACATTCGAAAACAATATATTATATATGTCTAAACATACATAGTCCTAGATACGAAACATCGGGCCTGACGACCGGGATAGGGGGGGGGGGGAGGGTTGGAGTCTGGTTGTCAATAATGGAGCCCCAAGTACAAGTCCGTGGCAAATAATTGTCCCAAAAAATCCTCTGCATATCATGACATTATTGGCGATGGTATTCGTTTGTAAGGCTCAAAGGACCCTAAGTTGGTAATTTGGTATTTGAGTTACAACAACACTAGGCTGGACTGTGAATCGTATTTAGGGTTATTTGTTCCCTATTAAATTTTGTATGCAATGAATGGTCGTGCAGACATGTTAT
>KN888182.1:0-39539 GCA_000934455.1 Apostichopus parvimensis | reverse complement strand
TATATATCTGTTGGGATGGCTGTCTCAGGAAAATATGAGATTTGAGGCTGAAAGGACCATTTTGCACATTCTTTATAAAACTTTGAAGAATAAATTTGGTTCAGTATGAACACAATGCATTGCAAGTATTATTACAATTTACAACTAGAAAGGATATGTACATGCAAATATGGAACGATACAACAAGCACACACGTAATACACCGCAGCAATAATCAACATACGAGTTTACCTCAAGACTACAGTTCAAAAGGATTCTTAATAGCTTTGAACAATTTTATAATACCACATCGAGTCAAAATCTTTACCATTACCAGAATAATTGGATCCTTGCCGAAACATTGACTATAAATTATCTTTGATAATGAATACCTTACATATGTTTACACAAACCCATCTTCAATAGTTTCATCCTTATTTAATATTACGCTAAAGCATAATAATGCAATTAATGATAATATTGACAATTATAAGATTTCTGAAAATTTAACCAACACTAGGAGCATAAGATATTTTCCTTAATTATTTTCACTACAGTACATGAATGTTTACTGGTTTAGTTAATTACTTCAGTTAATTTGAACAATTTTTTAATCCACACACATTTTCATTCATTCTAACATAACCTAGCATGTAATTTGATACTGAATGTAGCATATATGCTATTAAAATATCATAGCAAAATTTTGTGCACCTAAAGCTGCATACTGATACACTGATAAATCCTAGCACAATTACAATTAAGTAAACATGAAGAAGCATACCACAGTCAAAATCCTTACAGGATTCAACCTTGTGGGGTTAAAGCAGCAAACTGCATTTATAGAACCTAGAAGAATACAGTATAATGAAGTTAAAGTAGCATACTACCGTAATAAATCCTTACAGAATCCAATCTTTGTGAACTTAAAGTAGCATACTACATTGATAAATCCTAGCAGAATACAATTTAGTGCACTTAAAGTAGCATATTGTATTAATAAATTCATCCTAACAGAATTTGATCTTTATGTGTACTGAAAGTTGCATACTTTGCTCACGGGTATTAGCGGAATAGTTTAGTGAACTTAAAGTAGCATATCACAGTTATAAATTCCACATATAATCCAATCTTTGTACACTTAAAGCAGCAAAGTACATTGATAAATCCTAGCAGAATACAGTTGAACAAACTTAAAGTTAAAAATTAAAACAAAATTAAAAGTAGCATACCACAGTAAATAACTCATTACACAATTCCATCACATGAAAGTTACAGCAACATGCTGCATTAATAAATCCTTAAAAGAATCCAATTTCTGTGCATTTAGAGTAGCATAGTAGCATACTACATTAATGAGTCTTAGCAGAATACCATGTTGTGAACTGAGATTGAGTGGACTTAAAATAGTATACTGCATTAATAACTTTATGAGTATTTAATCTTGGTCAAATTAAAGTAGCATATAGCATTACACCTTATCATATTTACTTATGATCATGATAAGATACAGCTTAATACTAGCTTAATTCTATTTATTTTCAAATAATGAAGACCATTTTGCTGGTATATATTTTCAATCATCGCATATTTGGGTTAAAATGTCATTAATAACGATGTCGTAAATCATCTGAATGAAAAAAATTTGTCAAAATGAAATAGATTTGTTATTAGACTTTACTAATAACTTGAAATAATAAAATAAGGATGGTGAATAACAGTTAAAGACAAAAGTAGCTTCACTGAAATACAGTAGGCTAGGCTGGATACATCTGCTATGAAAGTGTGGTAGGTCAACTATGACTGTTCCTCTGAAATGGTTACATGTTTTCACAGGATAATTCTACACCTGTTGTGTCATTAACACAACACACAAACTGTACGTTATCAGAAATTCCGATTTGGGTATTTTACATACTTCCAATGCCTATTGAACTAGGCTGCCTAATGGTGCTGTTTACAGAACATGATAGTGTTGTGTCAAATAATTCAACAGCCACATTATAATTTGGCTTTTAATTTAATTGACATAACATATATATGTATTTTACATATATGGTAAACTATCCTTACATGATTTGAATCCATTGCATCAGTCAATATTAAACATTTTTTTTATGGAAATACACTGTGTGTGCCATAGCATAAAAAGAAATTATAAAGTTTAAATCTTAAACATTTTCATGTTTACAGTTATTTTTAAAAACAGCCCTTTTAATAGACAAATTAAAATATACGATCTAAGAACTAAATGAAGACCTTTTCTACACCCGTGACTTTTTTCTTAAAATGACTTCATCTTTGTCAAGGCTATATATATATTGCATGGTCAAACTAGTCGGAGAATCTACAGTGTGTCATATTATTTATTTTTCACATAAGATATATAAATTTTAAAGGATAAGCACCAGTTGATTAAAAATTAAAACGATTTCCAATTCAAAATGTCATTAAAGAAGAATATGAAACAGGAAGAGATTTACTTCCCTCAAGCATATCTCAATTTTGGCCAACATTTTGTTTTTCTTTTTTTCTTTTTCTGCCAAACTTTTGTTTGAGTTGCTTTCACCACAAGAGATTTAGAATTATTCGAACAGAAAACAAACCTCTCCTTTGGCTTGTAGAGTGTCTTCCTATGATTTAAATGAGAAAAATCTATCACAAGATCCGAGGCTGGTCCAAAAGACATAGAAACAGCTTAATAATAAAATTATTTTTAGAGTCCTTGAAATCTGAGTTGACCCAATTCTACAGACCAATTTTAGAGAAACTGACTGGGAAGGTTGTAACTCATCCCTGACACTACAATGAATTGAACATAATTTGAAGAAAAACTGAAAAGAAGGTTGCAAAAGAGTCAGTCATTACGGATACACGTTATTGTATTCTGAAATTTGACTGGACATATAAACATGTATACCATCAACTGCCGTGAGATGGTCTTTTAATGGTGGTAAATGTCCAAATATCAGAATTTGAGCAAATATACTGCTTGTCCTTCAGTAGTTTTGATTATAAGGATGTTGCTAAGGGTCTAAAGACACAACTTCACCTGTGCCACAAAAAGATTTATTGAACCAAATTGGCTGCTGAATGTAGGAAGAAACTGAGGAATGTTACACATTTAGTAAAGGTCAAATTTGCCATATGATACAATGCAAACACTAATGCAGCCAAAATTGTGCCATTTACTCAATCACACAAGATGCTGATTTATATGGATGGAGGCTGCCTATGGGACATCTTAAACAAATTTCCAAGAAAACACAACACTCACATAATTTCCTCAATAGAAGAACAATTGTGCAAAGTTCAGGACTTCTTTTCATGGTGTTCAACATTATTGAGGACCCGATAATACAATCTTAGTCAGTTTGGAAGGACATGTGCAGTGTAGTTGAGAACACATGTAAGATCAATCTTATTCAAGTTTCCTGTATAAGTTCAAAATAATTACGGACAGGGCTGATTTTTAATTGTCTGTTGTATCAAACTCAGTATCTCGTTGAAATGACCAAAACAAATATGTATACATCAAGTGGGCAAATAGTTATACCTTCCATTCAGGGAATAATTTATCCAGTATCACATAGCAAAAACTATACAAAATGGCCAAATTCCAAAGATTTATAGCAGATTTTTCACATAGGAAGCATATTACTTTAGAAGACAAGGGCTTCGGAGCCTTCAAAAACGCTACACAAATTTCAACATTAAAATTGGTCCCTGCCATTTTGCATAATTCTTGTTAAACAACCAAGTTGGCTCTTTGCTTTGCTAGATTTTGCGATATTTATCAGTTTTAACCTTTCTGGTCCACTTTCGTGGCAACGTATTGGGGTGCAGACGATTATTTTCTGTTGGTTTTTTACATCCAACTGAATCTGCACGTTTGTGGAAACGTTTGGCAGAGCTTTTGATTGTATGGCTTATAGAACTCCCTCAGTTTCTGAACCACAGCCTTGTCGACCTCAGGAAGAACACGTCCTTGATTTTCGTCAGCACAATGGTTAAAAGGACTCGACAGACAGTGGAGCTGTTTCTCTGGATTTAAATACATTTTGTCTTCAGTGAAGTACTGACTTACTCGAAGAAATTTTTCGGTCTTTTTCAAGACTGGAACAGGATCGCGTTCAAGTTCTTCATGATCCACTATCAAAATCTGAGAAACGGGGAAATATTCCAGCCACCTATCCAAGAAATACGAATAGCAACCGATATATACCAAGGCATTTTCCTGCCTTACTTGTCCCGAAGATTTTAGGACAGTTGTCTCGAATGAGCTGTTCAGTAAGAAGTAATAGTTGTCTAGGGTCCCATTAAAATCGGCCCATCTGTCCATCAGCTCTGTGCCCTTCTCATTCCAAAGGAGTCGTAACTGTAAGAAGTCGTACATGGCTCTCTCGACTGGATCGCGGAGAACCAACAACAGTTTCGTCCTCTCTCCGAGGACGTCTCGTAGTTTCTTTGGAACTGTGGGGCGCACAAAGTATTTTGGAGTCTTCTCCATCGTGACCTGATTCGCTTTAGACAGCATCATCTGATTCCGGTACCAATCGATACCCCTCGACTCCTTTGGCGACCCAAAGAAGTGCATTTCTTCCCTGGCGGTGAAGGCTATATCCGGGTGTGTGCGAAGATAGAAATCCAGCTTGCTAGCACCGCACTGTCTGGTGCCAAAGATGATCGCATCTGGCAGACGCCTGCTGCAGTGTCTAGTCTTTAGAACCTCCTTGTCCCACGGTACCGGCTTGTAAACGTTTCCATTTTCAAAGAAGAAGCAGGTCCTATTAATATTGGAGCTTTTCACAGACAAGTTCCCAACATGTAAGTCAATGCGGGCGGGCAACTCACTTTCTTTTTTGACCGTTTTAAGTCTTTGATGTGGCTTCGCATTGGCCATAATGACACTTGAATATGCGTACGATCTGTTTGCCAATAAACGTTTCCATCGGTTGAAGTTATCATGAACTGCAGGCTTTTTGATCCCCTGTTTAATTGGGATGGTATATTTCTGACCCCAAAATCGTTGGTAATGACCAAGAACAATGAGGAATAGTACTACACAGCTTGCTAATATGTACCTTTTCTGCACCGCCATTTTCCACTGTGTCTACTTTCACCTGAAAATATGAAAGACATAAAACTGGAATATTGTTATTAGACCAACATCAATTTTTCAATATTTTTCATTACACAATTGAAAAAGTAATGGAAAGATTTCATCCAACCAACCTTTGTAGCTAGTTTGTATCATCTGGTTGGGCAAGTGTAACTCTACAACCTTTGACAAATCTCATTTTGATAACTAATACAGAGCAATGATTAACTATGGTAAACATTCACAAAAGTACTTACCAAGAAATTTTCACTTAATTCTAAATAGCATTAGCTTTTGTGGCATTAAAAATATGGAAACAGCTGCTTTTTTTCCTAACAAAGTAAATGGTAGCCTCAGATCTAACCTGTTACTAGGCATTGTTGTTTCACTGAAGCTGTGGAATATCCTTGATATTATAAGGTATAGACTAACAGAACAATATTTAAGGGAAACATAAGTTAATTGGGTAGCCTAACAACAGTTATGCCTAAATGAATTTCTAGTCCACCTAACAAACAATAGGCTTAGGCTTAGGCCTACATATTGAAGTGAAAGTGAAAGAGGCAAGTTATGCCTTGCTCGTAAAAAGGAAAAGGACAGTTATGTGTGTGTTTATAGATTCACGCGGAGAAGTTAGGTTAATTAATGCACTAAGTATTAGAACTAACGTCAGTATTAATGTCAATGGTAGCCTCAAGAAGTCAGGCCTCAGCCTACAAATTAGACTTAGAGAAAGTAGCCTAGGCTACCCAGGTTGTATGACAAACCTGTGCCTAAAAGACATGTTTATTCATGTCTCCTATTTTAGCGTTTCTTCACAGCTTGCCTTCAGTAATGATATCAATAACAAATGATCGAGGATACCTATCAGTTCGTTCATGTTTCATCTGCAACATCTGCTTTCTCTTTTATCGTTCCTGCTTCATTGGCCACTGGCACTTCTGTAGTTTCGACAACTGCTGTGTTTTTAATGTCGCGTTCCACTACATAAATACGTCGATGCTTTAACCTCTAGTTGTGGTTGACACTGTAAAAATAGTGCATGACACAACGGTCTACCTATGCTATGATAATAAAAAAATGTACTCTCCTAAGAAACAATTCGTGTTAAACCCTGAATATCAAAGCAATTTAAGTTTCCGAAATGACCATATTTCAGCCGTAATATATGCTTCAACAGTTAATAGGCTAGCTGATAAAATTCATGGCGCTATTTACTAATCGATGACAGAGACCGGCGCTGACCGATGAGTTCCAAATGCAGTGCGACATCCCAGAAATAACCACAGCCATTCCTATATACGGCTCTGGTAATAACTACTTCACGCCCTCAGTTTAAGAAGTGAAAACACGAAGAAAGCTATTACAATTTTCGTTCTCACTCCAACTACTTTTCTTTCTCAACTCACTGCAACAAAGACGTCGACCTTTTTCGAAAATTTAAGCTGGCGGCACACTGCTCGATCAAAATCGACTGGTAAAAACCAAAACAACTCGAATGTCCAGAATTAGTTTACGGTAGTCATCAAGATACATAGCCATAGTCGATCAACTGACTCCCGAGCGAGCACTAAACCACTAATGAACACACACTGGGTGTCTGAAAGACTAAGTATCTCCGAATGTGTACAATCTTCGATGTTCGGTGCTCGTTTAGTGCACGTGAGAAAATAAGTATACTCGTGTTTTGGTTGCACCTTGTTGAAAATTGGCAGTTGCAGTCGTATACCGCAGCATACAGTACAACCGCCACCGACTTTTAGTTGGGAAAACGCAACATGTGGGTCGGCTCGATTTAAAATTCATAGAATATCGATCACTTCGTAGTGATCAATCGCACCTGCCCGACTTTCCACGAAGTTATCGAAACCTTGGTTTGACCATGGAGGTAAAAAAAGACCATGGAGTTTACCTCCATGGTTTGACGGTCGAGATGATGAGTCAAGTCGCGTCTATTGGGACAGTATGCGGCCGGCTTTAGTATGAGTGCTCTGACATTTTTGTAGTCGGTTAAGGCTTAGTACCTGAAGTATAATCAAATCAAATATCGGAAATTAGCAATAATTAAGAAATGTTTCATCATAAATCTGCAACAATTTAAAAGTGAACAAGTTTTAGTCTCGAGTCTTTGCGTGGCTTGGAATGTGAAGTCGCAAGCATAACCAGTTGCTCCCGTCACGAAGTTGAAATACGATTATATACTATAAACAAACTCACATCTTTTCATGATTTCCTTGCTGGTCATCTGATTAAATTCACTGTTTTCAGTTGCTTCAAGGCTTGATAAAATTGTGCGCATATATTATAAGGATCCATGCATGAGCCACATTAACAACGTTTTCAATCTTCGCGTGCCGCAGAAAATTTGCTCACGAGTCACATTTTCCCCATGATCTGTACTTTAGCAGATGACCATGTTCGAAACGGGACAACAATTATGACATTCAAAGCGACTCCGAAAGAAGCTTTTCTATGGTAGCATACGCCCATTAAAAGCACCATTGACTTGCACACTAAATCACAAAAGTAATGTGGTCTCTAAGTCTAGATAGAAGTTCTCACTAGCTAAACGCTACCCATCACTGGATAGCTGACAAGTCGGCCTTTTATGGCACCATGAATTTTCCGTACCATGACCTCGCAGATTTTTTGCTATCAGAGCCTGAAGTTTTCGCCACTTGTAAACAAACCTCTTCACTTCAGAAGTAAACAATTTTCGTACGCTGCTTCTGGGGGGCCTAAAGGAGTCTAAAATTTACCCACTTTGTGCACCACATGTACTTCACATTCATGCTCTTTAACATGCAAGCCCCCAAAACAGATCCTAATTGATAACAGGTGAAAAAAGATATGGTGGTGCTAATATTTATCCCCGTGTATATCAATGATAATTTAGCGCTATTTACCGTATATCACGGTGAAGCATTATGTGGCAGTTGGTATTTACATATGGTGGTGTCAATTGTAATGCACCGTATAAAATCAACATGGTTGTGTCGATTTAATTGGCTGCTACCATATCTTTCGCCTTGTCAATAAGGATATGGTGGTCTTGAATTTATTTCATCGTTCCACAATGCCTGTGAATATGGTGTCGATTTGAATGCGGTGGTCTAAATTATACTTGATACGGTGATATAACTAGCACCGCCGCATAAATTGACACCAAAATAAGTTGGTGCAAAATCCTTGTCATGACACCTCTTATGGTCTTCCACAACAATGATGACATACCGGTTCATTAAGTGTAAAAAAGGGAGAAATTCTTTTGCCAAAAATGACTCCCAGATTGCCGGAAATGCCACTTCTCATGTCTTGTAAGTTGCACCTAACTTTATGTTACTTGATAATCTCTGCTTTATTCATTGTTTTACACAGGTAATTGAAGATATAAAAGTACCCTATGGCATTATGTTTGTAGCCGTAGTCTGTATATGCAGAGAGATAGCCATATGGGGAATGTATAGGTGTAAATTAATTGTTAGGTTTGTGCTATCATTATTTGCTTTACATTCCACCTACTGGAACCTACTGGGGGGGGGGGGCAATGAGCTGAGTGGGTGGGCTGTTTAGGGGACTGGAGGGTCCGCGGTCCCCTTGTTTGTATGTTAAAAAAGGCCCTGGTATATAAGCTTATTCACATTGCATCATTATTCTTAGTTAAAACATTGAGGCACTGATATGGGGGCTTTAACAATTAAACCGATAAGCCTTCCGGAAGGCTTTTTTATTACGTCTATGTGCTTTATGATCATACCACACATAGACGTAACAAAAAATGTATAAACCGTACTTTCACATTAGACTGCTACACTGTTTACGCAGGTCTGCAAGTTTATTGTCATATAACAAAACTCATGAAAATCAAAACAAACGCACGGTCATTGCATGCGCGAGCTTGCATATATGTGATGAATGTTTAAAAATAAACTTTATGTTCCTCTAAAACACCATTCCTACAACTACGTGCCTAACATCTCGACTGTACTTTCCTCTAAAACTATAACTGAAATAGTATATACTGTCCAGGCATTCACATTGTCGAATGCCTACGTTCATTTCGGAAGTGGAAACCTCGGGAGGTGAGGGGGGGGGGGGAGGTACCCCTGTCCCCGCAGACTACGTCCCTGGAATCGGGTGAAAAGGCCCAGAATGGACCTATTGCAGTGACTTCTTTGCATGTTTGCAGTTATAATCAATACAGATGGTGTAAAAATCATGTGGATTGGAAATGACTGAAGGCATTTTAGAAATTCGTTGATCAAACAGGATTTTTTTCGCGAACGAGAACATGCAGATGGTTAGGGAAGTACGTTGCCTCTATAGCTAACATTCTAAACATTCATGGGGAGGGGGGGGGGGAGAAGAGGGAGCAGAAGGGGGATATAACTTGTAAGTAACATAAAAGTCAAAGATATTAGCTATGAAATGATATATAGCACATGTCAGTTTAATTTCCTTCTAGACCTATCATCTCGAACAGACAGAACATGACCACGTATACCTTGTCTAAATTTTACACAGTGGATTGAACTACTGGAGTTTGTTGTTTGACGTAGACTGGAAAATTTAAGACAAGCTGATGAAAATGAGAATCATTCAATAGAGAAATGTTCATGGACAATACCATTCAATAGTCATGTGTAAGTTTGTAGTTAACCTTATGATATGATTGTATTGTAAATACCTATAAATGCAGCATACATATATATAACTACGTTAATTAGTTACATTCCGAATGTACCGTTCTTCATTACACAGTAAACGTCGTTTGATTTTTATCCCTTAACGATAAAGTGTTATTATTAGATAAGCTTATAGGAGCATAACGGGAAGTTAAGGGGGACGGGTAGGGGGGGGGGGGCGGCGGCTGGGAAGCATGCACATCAAAACTCGGGATAAAGTCGAAAGTTTGCAGAAATAGTTGTATATGAAAATATGGAGTTGAAATTATCAGTTGAAATAACGAGGAAGAAATAAAAAACATGATTGATCCAACAATTCAAACTTTCGAGAAGATGGTATATTTGTCTCAGAAAGTAATTGAATTTGACAGATAAAATAGATTAAATTATTATTCCGCCTAGGCAACTGTAGCATATATTACCAAAGAATTCTTCTTCAGAAGAGCCCAAATCCCACCGGTTCTCAGTGCCCCCTCATCTTTGGGTATAGCTCCCTAAGCCACTGTAACTTCATCCTTTTTGAGGGCAGTACATCACATGGGCCGTTTTCAGATTAGACCGTGAGAATGTATGCCTTTTTAAATCATGACTTGAAGTTAATTGGATATGTTTTCGATACTGGTGTATAGATCTAGATTAAATTTTTGCCTCACGTATGATACCATTATGAAAGTATCCGGATGGTCGGACAAAACGGTTGAAGATCGAATTCATGAATTACTGAGTGATATATCTTTGTTGAAAAAATCTAGGAAAGTGTATTAATATTATGATATTATAAACTTACTTCCTAGTACTCGGCAAGTTTTGGAACCATCAATATTGTCGACCGAGAAAGTGGTTTGAAACCTACTCTCACCTATAGTTTGACAGCTATTTTATGTCTATACAAGCACTATAGTAATTGTTTATAACTTTGGGTTCCCAAATTGTAATATTTGCATCAACTGAGAAAGGTATTCTAGTACTACAAAATGAACGATGTTTTTTGTATCATTTTATAGTCATCGATTGATGCTTGACGCCTTCATTTGCCGCAAATTTAATACTTCGGTTGGAAAATACTGAGTGACAAGTGATGTTAAAGGCCAAATGAATATCGCAAACAGTTGTCTCATTTTGTTCTCGACAAATAACTGTTATTGTTTCTCCTCCCTCTGGCGTGTATAATAATTACACAGTGGTCCCATACATATCATTACATGCGCATGACAGGAAGTATTGCATGCAGGTCATTCATCACTGTTCGTATGACATCTAATTCGTTCACAACATATCAAACCCTCCCGAGTATGATGATGGAATCTGTACCATAACTTGGATTTATATTGGAATACGTTTTTATTTGGAGATATTACTTCAATAATGATGGATATTTCACGAAAAAATCCATTGGATGACTTTGAACTCCTCCAAAGGATAGGTAGTGGAACGTATGGTGATGTTTACAAGGTGCGTAACTGGAAACAGTTGTATGCTTGACAAGTGTTGCCGTAATAATAATATAACGTTAGCTTGTAGGAGGTATTTGCAACGCATACATTGCGAATGGTGTGCGATAACGCTAGGCTAACTTTACGCTAGGCCTAAATAAGTTTAACAAGTTAGGCCGTTCTGACTAACGTGTATCAACTGTTAACAACAGTACTATCTTTGGTACGGTCATTGTGCTTTGAAATACAAGTGTAATGAGTGGTATAAACTTACCATTTGTAAACCATAACTAGGCCTACAGAAAACCATATTTCACTGGCCGAGCCAAGCCTAGCATTTGATTTAGGCTACTTTATCCAATTGCTAAATACTAAGCTAACTTGTTAATTTTTTCGGCCTAGGCTAGGGGTATTTCTAACACTAGTTAGACAGGAATAGTATCGGCTTAAGCTTACTACTTTAAACAGTGAAGGCATTAAATGTGTGGTCACACTGACAGGTAAGACTAAATGTGGTAACAAGTAACAGAACAGCCACTGATTATTCATGAGTCCAGTGGGAAGGGGAATGTTGAAGTGGTTGCAGAAGGTCAGTTGTGCAAAGATGTGATTGATTATCCATCAAATTGCAGCAAATCAAAGAGAGAAATCCATTGCATATAGGAATAGACTAACCTGCACCGCACATTGCTGCTAGACTAGCATCTAGCATGTCCTCGAAGTAGGTTCATAATCATATGGGAGGAAAGTAAATGAAATGTATTTCCCTTTGTGTTACATTGAAGCGTTTTCAAATCTGTTCATGTTACATTTAAAAAGTTGAGAAAATTTAAGGACTGTTAACTGCATTTGTAAAACACCTTGCAAAGAGTTTGCCATATATTATTCACAACCTCTAGTGCTGCATTTTCTGACCATGTTAAAGTAGATACTTACCATTTCATTTTAACAATCCATTTCAACATTGGCGATCAATCATATCCGTAAATGATAAATCATTTACGGTAATGACTGCACACTTATGCTGGCGATTGCGTTTCAAAGTACTGTTTTGGCAACACAAAATTGTAGGACCTTTGTTCCCATTATGTTCCCAGTGGATAGTTCTTGTACATGTACAGTACAGTTTTGCAAACTTGTTGAAAGTAACACCAGAATGACTAATTATGCATTAGAAATGTTTTGGCTGTAAATGTGTGTTGACACACTTGTGCTATTATTTGCATTGTGTGGGATCAAGACTTTTTGATTTCTATCAAGTTTTAGTCTCTCGCTACTTGAAAACAGATGATGCATCCTAAAATTCAAAATTGAGCAGTTTGACAAAATTGGTAGCCATAGTTAACCTTACACAACCTATGCAGGGGAGGAGGCGGGGGGGGGGGATCTGAAAATTCTTTGCAGATAATCCAATTTATCAAAGCAGAGTACACAACATTATCCTGGTTTCAACTTCTTAAATTAGATGTATGATATGTGGTGATTTTTGCATTATTGTGTGTGTGTGTGTGTAGGTACAGCAAGGTATTTCCTCTTGTAGGCTTTCCCTTGTAAAAAACAAATTACAGCAAACAATTTGTGTACAACTGGCATTGTTCAAACATTCCAAGATTCAAAGTAAAATATTTTAAAAATCAGATTGCATGTAGATATAGAAAAAAAAATTATTTTGGAAACTTAATAGCTCATATAATCTGCCAAGAAAGGTATGGTGTCAGGCTTAGAAATATGCAATTTTAACCACTTGCTATAAAAGGAAAGCTTAAATGAAGGTCCCACCGACAATTTCCTGGATTACAGAACACTTTAAATTACTGTGTGTAGGCTTAAGGGAGCAGCCCAATAATATTTGCTGATGATAAACAGTAATATGGGGCTATGTCAATTACTGCAGGTACAAAAAACATGCTGATTGTCCTACTGATGATTGTTATCCCACTGATTACGTGTTCATGTGCGTAATGTCTTCTGGCCGAAAATACAAGTGCCTTTTGGATTCCTTGCCGGAGGCAGAAGAAATCTACACGATGGTGATGGCATGTGTGTTTGCACAAGTACATTACACTTGCTTGTAAACGGTGTAACTCAGAAAGTTCATCACTGGATTAACTTCATAAGTATGTGGCACCGTCTTATTTTAGAACAAGAACTGTAATACAGTTTTCAGTGAAGTTCAGTGGACATTTGGGGTCAACAGAGGTCAAAGTCTGAAAACTTGGGAACACGATAACTCAAAAAGTACGTCTTTGTTGAGCTTCATACATAGTGTGCAGATCCAGCTTGGTGAGTGCAAGAACCCTACTGAAATTGGTGGAGGTCAAAGGTCATTTGCGGTCAACATTGAAGTGAAAGTGTGAAAATCTGAAAAACACTGTAACTCATGAAGTACATCTTTCTTGAACTTTATACTTAGTGTGTTGATCCAGCTTGTTGAGTGCAAGAATGCTATTGAAATTGGTGGAGGTCAAAGGTCATTTGCGGTCAACATTGAAGTGAAAGTGTGAAAATCTGAAAAACACTGTAACTCACTTAGTGTGTTGATCCAGCTTGTTGAGTGCAAGAATGCTATTGAAATTGGTAGAGGTTTAAGGTCACATTAGGTCAACAGGTGTCACAGTCTGAAAACCACTTCAACAAAATTGTTCTCCAAAATGAAAGCTACCATTAATCTGTGAATATTCAAATGATATGATTTTCTTTTGGTGCACATATTATGGTCAAATTCAATTAAGTTTAGTATTGTGAAGGGGCTACATAGGTCTTCAACAGAATGTATACAGTCATCCAGGAATGAAGTCTGCTTCAGAGAGTTCATATTCTTGCTGTAAACTGCACTTAAATTTTCTTAGCAGGTTTTAACCCTCTGAGCTTCAAGGGGTCAATTGGTTATCACTAATGGTGTAAAACTTGGCTCAATGGATCAACAGGTTGTCCCACATGGTCTCAAAAGTGGCCATTTCTCTGTGATGTATACTAGATGACTTTTGCTTTGGCAGGAGGTATATTTCACAGTGTATAAACAATATCATGTAACACTCATTCTTTAATAATGATTATTAAAGGGATTTGCTACTGTGGCTCAAAATTGGTACAAGAATATGTCCTTTTATTCATACATCTATGTTTGTGTCTATATTTCACGTCTAGGAAGATTGTTCTTTCTGGATATTAAAATATCTTGGAATAAAAATTCTATATGAAATCTTAACCAGTGAATGACAAGGTTCATGCAGTGCACATACTGTAAGGGAGTGTTAAAATTATGAGTTGGAACCTCTTACTTTGGCTCTCACTTTATTCTTGTACAAATTGAACTCGCTTTGCTCTACATGAGTCAGATATATATTATTAATTTTGAGCACATTGTGTGGCAAGGAATCACAGGACCAACTTTTTTTCTTTTTATTTTTGCCAAAGTGTGCAAGTCACTGGTATTTACAGTAGCCATAAACAGTCTGAATTTCAAGGCCTGGGTATATTCACTATTCAGTCACAAACATTTGGAGAGTTTGCATGGAGGCTTAGGGCCTACTTATAAGTGAAGTAAATCAATATGACAGGTGGAAACAACTTTCTGTCCTTTTATTGCATGGTGTAAGGTGTAATATTCTCATTTCAAGGGATTAAGATACATCTTTAAGTGTTATGACCCAAATGGTACAAAATTTCACTGGGCCAGCAAGATTCATTGCGTGCCCACCCCCCGCCTATGGACAGCGTAAATGATAAGCTATACAACTACAGGTACTATACGGTATCCTCTAGGGGTTGAGCAGATCTGCTGTCACAATACATCACACTACCAACCTAATTTGGTACTCTAGTCCTAGTGTCACTGGAATTGTGTGACTGGAATTGTGACATTGCAGACTTCAGCAGCTACCTCAGCTTGTTAGTGGAGGAAACCTGTCACCTATGAAAGATGAGACCAAGGAGATTTAAGTGCATGAAAAGTATCCCAAAAAACTAAGTACTGTACTTCTACTGTATTTTTTACAAAATGGTAGATTACGAAGGAAGCATGGGTAGGATGTGACATCACAGTGGGATGTGACACCACAGTGGGTCGGGACATGACAGTGGGTCTATGTCAGCACCATGTGATAAACTCCTTAAAGGTTTAGAGTTCCCTGGTTCAGTTACGAAGGTTTTAACCTATAAACACACAGAACCAGCCAATGTCTTGGGTATATGGCCAGAGCTTTGTATTTTGCATTAGACACCTGTACCACTGTGTACATGTTAACATAGATCTAGTCCTTAATGCTTCAACAACATTAGGGAGGAGGAGGAGGAGTCGTCTCTCATTTTTTGCCTTATAGTTAAGTGTGGGGGTGGTAATGGCATGTGAGTGTTTGTTGCCAGAGAATTAATCAACACTTGAAGGAGCAGAGACAGTTGGGTATTCTGGGTATACTCATAGTTTACATAAAATACTAACACAACTGTTTGAAAGGGATTTCAGAAGAGAGGAATCTCAGAGCACATATATGCAGCACAGTAGTGCTGTTTGCAGCCAGGCCTTCAGGAATTCAGGCTATTTGACTTGGCCTAATGCAAGTTGCAGATGAAAACTAGTTGAAGTAGCTTCTTCTGGACTTCAAAGTAGTCCATAAAGATTGTAAACCAGGCGTGAAAACTTCCAATGGAAACACTTGTGATAGGCTTCTGAATGGTAGATTCGGAGGGATGAGGTCAGTGACCTTGGAGGGGGTCATTGGCGGGCCGGTCGTTGGGGGCGCAGTGCAAGAATGATACCAGTTAATATGTTAAGGTAGATAGGTGTGCGTAGGTAAGGGAGACGAGTAAGTATCGTCGTTCTAAATATCCAAACCAGTAAGTTTTGGGGGGATTTGCCAGTATTTGCCAAAATAAGGCAATTGCATTTTTTTGCCCAGTAGACAAATTAAGAACATAAACATCAAACATGATACAGAAACTGATATGTGGAAGTGGGAACTTTACTTTTATAGCACGTAGATTATGGGTAGATATTTGAAGCAAGTTTGTACTTTTTGTAAAGCTAAAAACTTGGCGGCTAACAACGTTGTGAAATTCTAGGCCTGACAGTTGCACCATACTGTACTGTGTAATTCAGTTTTAATACTAATTGCCCTGTTCATTCCTACATACCAACACAATAACGGTTGTATCGTGAGGCCGATAGCTGTGACTGTTTTCATAAAGAATATCAGGTATACCACAAAGTGATGAAGCAATGGACGTGTACTACATTGTGTTGAATTTGAATAATTTTCTAAAGAATGAAATTTGCAGGTCTGTTATTTATTGCGTCGCTATTACAATACTGTACAGTTAATGCTAGAGAATTGACACGCTCAGACACAGTCACACTTGGCAAGTGGTAAAGATTGGTTCTGTACTTCCTTCTAGCAATATTTTTATAGCAATGATTTGTCATTTTTTTTGTACCTTCCTGTTAACCTGTCATCAACGAAGTCTTCAACTATATGTACATGAATAAAACTTACTAATATTTTCAAAATGACTTTTGTGGAGGTTCTAAATCCTCAAACTCATTTTGCAACATTGTACTGTAATTTTGGTTTGGTTACTTATTAATACTCAATGCGGCTTATTTGATGTTCTCAACATTCCACTTTAAGATGGTGGAAGGTTGTAGTTGCGCAGAATTATCAATTATCATAAATTGATGATAACAAAAAGACAAATTTTTTCACTTGTTCTTTTGTAAATTAATTTGCTTTCTTTGTAAAGCGCCTTGAGCAGTGACTTTTGTCTACTGATTTGGCACTATATAAGTCTCATTTTATATTATTATTAAAAGGCAGGTAAGTAAGTACTAAATTATTCCAACCCAGGAAGGTTTTTGGGATGAAGATGATTTTCATTCTAAATGCTGTTTATTATGTTAGCAACTTCCAACTTGTTGTATTCAACAATATTAGTGGTATGAGTCTGATTTGAGCACTTTACCATGGACAGTAAAAGATCACCATACTCATATATTTGTAGTTTGGCTTAAAAATCAGATTGCTATCCTGTCTGAAATCAAATCAAAACAGGCAGCTAGGCTCAGAGTGCAATTGATGATTTGAGGTCACTTTAGCTTCAAAGTACAGTCATAAATGCTCTCTTTTAGTTAGTTTTTTTGTGAGTCATCACAGTGAAGATTTGGTTCGCGCTGGGGTAAAGTTTTCATCAAGCAGGCTTATAAAATTGCACCTTTTCAAGCAGACGAATGGGTTTTTATTTCCCAGCATAATGTGCAGTCTGCACAGTTCTTAAGCTCACTTTTTTCAAACCACACCCACTTCGTCTTGTAAGAGCTTTAAACAGGTTGCCTCGTCAGTAAGGGCAGTTTTCCATCTATGGAGCTGTTGAATTTTTAGACAAAACCAGTAATAATATTAATATTACATTTCTGTTTGCACCGATGCCCCCCATATATGCTATACATATGTCATTGTACAGTATACAATATTACTATACAGCAAAGATGTCATATTGCAAGTAGAACAATTTTTTTACTGGAAATATATATCTGAATGTATAAGTAGCACTGGCTTAGAACTATGAACATACAAACAATAGAAAATAAAATATGAGGTGTTTGTTCCCCTAGGATAGGGTTTGTAGTTTTAACCAAATATGGTAGTCGCTTAGAAATTGTGACCCAGAAAAGGATTTGTGAAAGTATTGCTGGTTTGGTCTAGACTCAAAAGCTGACTAGTAGTTTTATAGTAATAGCAAATACAGTAGTAGCATTGTAGTAATAGATCTATACAATAGCACAGGATATGCATACATACAGTGTACAGTTATATACTAACCTGTCCTGTTTATGTATATAAACACGTTGCACATGTTGTCCTTCCTGTATGCTAGACGGGTAGTTTCCTCTGAAGGTAACTGAAAGACTAATTTGTACAATTCCTGCTCTTTAATCATCATTTCTACAGTGAACTCTTGGGCATGATTTACCTTTTAAATTTGCCTACCTGTATGTGCAGTTGTGAGGATTTAACATGTAAACATACTGTATATAGGCCACAACATGGGGAGGAAAGATATCAAGCAGTACCTTGTTGTACAGTAGCACCATGAGGTCCATGAATAGCCCTGTATGATTCAGTAAATATCAATAAACAATTCTCTTCATTAATAAGCAGTGCTTGTAGCGATCCTGGACAGTCAGGGAAAAACTAAAGCTTATTTCTCTATGAGGTGGAAATTTAAGCCAGGGAAAAATCTACAATATTTGGAGGAGGAGGTCATGGGGAAAAGTCAGGAATTTTCACATCATTTGCTAGATGGAAAAACAATAATCTGCCCTATTTTGTGTTGTTTTCGTCCAGATTCAGTACAGAAAAATGAAACAAGCATAAAACAGTTGGTATTTAATTGAAGGAAAGTAATTTCAATTCTCAACACTTTATGGACCACTGGGTACCAGGCCTCAACAAATACATGTGACTCGAGATAGTCAAACCCAGTACCTTTACTAGTGATTGGAACGGTCACCCGTGGCCGTGAACCTTTGGGACCGATCGAAACAAATACTACCCGGTCCACGCCTTTACCACACGGGCAGGAAATTTGTGAAATTCACTAACATCATTCTCCATGTTCATGTTAATTGTTCTTGAAATTGGCTTTTCAAGTCTGTGTTTTGCTCGTATCATCTTTAATGCTGTCAATATTTAGTTGTGTCCCAACACCTTGAACAGGTTCACTTTTTATAGGGGAAGCATTTCATTTCCTGTCGTTCCCTTTCATTACCTTATAAATGACACTTTTACTGCATCAACTTAACTGCTTCCTAGCAAATACATATATATTTCATGATGGGTGTCTATGTGTCCCAGAATTTTACACCCTGTCTGTGCAAATGGGATGTTTAATACATTCAGTACACCTAGCCAACATCAAACAGTTACTTATGGATAGAATGGGATTCTTTAACACTAGAATGGAAAAAAGCAAAAGGAATTTATGGTTAGAATAGGATTCCTATAAACTTCTATACTCTTTTCCATTGTCTAAAGAGTGTCCCAGTCAGGTTTTTGGTTCCTTGCTAAAAGCAAAGGAACCTATGTATTCAGGTTGGCGTGTGTGTGTGTGTGTGTGTGTGTGTATGTATGTGTGTGTGTGGGTGTGTGTGTGTGTGACGCTTTAGCTTGTATGCACGATAACTCAACAAGGGAATTACCGATCACTACCATACTTGGTGGGTGGGTGGCCCATAGTGACTAGATGAACCCTATTGATTTTGGTGCTCATATCATGAATATTAATGAGGTCATGGGGTCAAACGTGAAATACTCCAAATTGCAATTATTTGGCTACTATTACTAGTCGGAATTTCGTCAAACTTGGTATGATGATAATGGTAGATAGTCTTCACACACTGATGTGTGTTGCAATGGATATCAGGGCTTAGCATTACTTTGGCAACATAAATGTGCATAAATTGCTGTTGTTGTTTTAGGACTTTGTTAGAAATTTCCCTATGAATGGAACTAATGAACAGCAGCAAGGAACCATGAAATGTTTTCATTCTGGTTTATTATTGATTTACTTCCGAATATTTGTATGTATGTATCTATGTATGTATTTTAGATCCTCCTGCAAGCAGGAACTCGCGAAGAAGCCTCATTGGCTTATCAAAGCCGCAAGCTGACCGAAGTCAGTCTCTTACATTCATATTTAACGTCCATGATTATTAATTGTTAATTGTCAACAACTCTGTAACTGGACAACATACATTAATCTGGGAGTGAATCGAACCGGGGACCTTATGATTGAAAGGCACCGGCGTTAACCACTGAGCTAACACACCACATTTATGTTAGAGTATTGTGAGGAGTTTAACTCTGCAAAGATTTATCCACAGTTTAATGTACAGATGAACTAGCCTACAAACAATCTAAAATGATTTGTCGGTCATTTTGCGGTCAAACTTCAACTTGAAATATTGATTTTGCTGATTCGTTCCTTTCACCTGCTCTCTCACTATCTGCGATTATTTATCAAAGAAAGAGTTTTCTGCTTGAATTCATTCACTTCAAGATGAAATTTGGTATCGTGGATGATGTCATAGATTCTTTGGGCATAAAGATGGTGCAAACTACCGTAGGGCTAAGGCTAACCATCTTACTGGTGCTAAATTAGAAGGACAGGTGGATAAACAGTCACATTGCCCAGCAATTATGTTGGACATTTTGAGTGCCTGATCTCAGTTCGGGAACCTGTGTTCAGTTATGCCGCAAATAGCTTGTTTAAACTCAGGAGACTAGAAATGAGTTTTTGCTATTTTGTGCTGTTCAGCTAGCAACCATGTATCCTCTTTCTGAAAGTTTATGAACCTAACTACGTAATCACAGAACACAGTTGTAATAACTTTGGGAGCAGTGCACATATCAGGAACTGTACTGTACCATATAGTTCCGCACATCTTGATGATCCTAGGCATATCATATAGTTTAGTGAAACACATAGATATCACTTCAGAAAAAAAATTTTTGGGTTTGATGAAGATTTGCTAGAACTTATTCTATGAATATGTACTGTATTAAGGTATGTGGTAAGACATGAAATGTTCTGATATAGATACATGTATAGCCTGGCAAGGAATCACTTTAGTCTATTGGCTTTTGGTGTTCGTTGTGACAGATTGATCATATGAATATCATTTATATCAGTATAGTAAATGAGATGCTTGTCCAAGCCATGTGGACTATGTGGTTTTGGTCTGTATAATATGCATGTTGTGTTCATGAATAATACCTGAACTTTTGCTCCATGATGTAAGAGCTTGAACAGTCCTGAGAAGAAAAGTACTGTAACCATTTAGGAAGATGCTAGATCAGACTAGATGCAAAAGGACACCAAATTTATTTAGGTATCTATGATAATATTGAAAACACATACAATAAATTTGTGAGGACTATTGACAATCTTGTTTGGTGTTCAGTTAATATATGCGTTTGCTCTCTACATTTCTCCTAAGTTACTGTCTCGCTAGCCAGAACTCTACAGAAGAGCCTGTTTAAGTTGACCGTGTATTGATAACAACTAAACAAGCTGAAATTGATTCAGTGCTAAAATAATTTCTCTCTCATTTCAAAATGCATCTAACACACACACATACACATGCAGCAGTGTATTACTAAATGTATGTACATAACAGACTCACTGCATGAAGCTGCCCATAATTTGCATAGGCCTCTGGAATGTAGGTCTTCCAAATACTGAGGTAATGAATCTACAGTACTTTACACTGTATATGTACAGTGCAGTGTACTTGGATAGTGAGTGGCATTGAAAATAGAAAATGATATATGGATGGACAATTGGAGAGAGTTACGTCTGGGTTTTGCTTTCATGTTTTTGCCCTCCTTCAGTACTATCAAAGACAACATTAAACAGCCACTATGTGTAGTATCTATATTCCCTGACGAAGTTTGCTTTCGATACATCACTTAAAAGAACTTAACAACATCAGGATCACACGGTTGCAGTCTTATGGAAATAGGACTGGGCTTGAGAGTGTGTCAAGGTGTTTGGTTGTGGTGCCCAGGCTCTATCTCGGGAGGTGACTTTATAAAAAAGGATTATCAAAGACAGCCACATATTGGCTCAAAACTTGTGCAGTAGGTTTTCTCTCCCATGAAAAAGATTGCGATACTGTATTTATAAGTTGGATAACTAACTGAAGTATTGCCCAAACAACTGACATGGTCACATTTTCAATGTAGGGAATAGTGAATGAAAGTGGGACCATTTTTTTTCCAAATATAAAGTTGTTTTTTATTGTGTCTAAAATTCTCTCTGTGGTGCCTGTTTGAAACAGTGTCAAAGGTTAACTGTATATAGTATTTATAACTACATTGCTATTTTCACATCGGTGCTACAGTACAGTACAGTACAGTATGTGTAGACAACGTTTTGAATGTAATCTTCCTTACTGCATTCATGAATAGATACATTATCACATGTTGAAAAATCCTAGAGACTGGACACTGTAGTAGTGAATCCAACTGTTTTGAATATTATAAAATAAAAGTCCCAGTTATTTACTTCAGTGTTGGAAAACCTTGTTCAATTTCCCGCGAACACACTGCCGATTTCCCGCCGGTGTTCGCGCATCGAACACACCGAACACGCATAGCGTGCAAGCATAATGGCGTGGGGTCCAGGGGCCCACCTTAGGGCCCTGGTGGGGTCATGGGGTATACCCCTTGTGGGGATCCTGGGGGCGAAAGCCCCCGAAAAATTTTGGTATTTTTGCGTCAAAATTTTAAAATGACAAGTTAGAGTAGCTATATTATGTTATAAAATGAAAAGAGATTTAATCTGTCTTTCAATCTTAAAATGCAACTTACAAAACTTCCGATATTATGAAACAAACAACGTTCGGCAAGGCCCTGTTTCTAGACTGCCTAACAATGAATAGCGTGCACTATGCGTACATTTTTACAACTGCAGTGTTTAACCCTACCCAACTACCACGGTACATGTGCTGCTGTACATCCCCTGTCTAACACCTGTTTGTTAAAATTTTTTGGCACGTTGCCAGGGAAACTTTTCATTGATGCACCCCATTCAACACGAGGCACAGTCCATACCATACACGCATAGCACGATATCAAGGCCCCTTGCTATGGCCATCTTTATGAAAGTAACCCTTGTAATCACGTTTTTGGCCACTTGGCATGATTAACTAAATTCTAAATATTGTCTCCATGTTCTTTTAGAAAACGCAAAATACAATTAGTTGTGATTTTTTAGTTACGTGAGATCCGTAACCGCCGAGGTGGTTAGGCTATTTGCTATACACTTAACTATGGTAGGATATTATTTTTTCCGGATTTTTGTAAATTCTAGAAAATACTTTCTTTCCCCCCGCTTAACACCAGATGTGGTCTTATGGTATATTCATAAATGGATGCACTAGAGCCTTGTTTACATGACATTAGTTGCATTTAGTACGATATGCCAGTTTTGCGTGAATTTTTCGAAATTGTTTTGCTCGATCTTTCGTAAAATTTGAAAGGTGTACCACCTTACTTTCCGTACACAATTGGTCATTTCTCTACTGATTTTCAGGTTTTTCTCTATACGGTCAAGTGAATAAGTTGTACATTGAGTATAAACTCATCGCGAATGCAAAAAACGATACGGGGATTTTCAGCAGACAAATGTTTCTTTTGCGGGATTACTGAGCCAGTTGAAGGGAATCCGGCACCTTAGTGGGAACACTGAACTAAAGTCAAATTCATACGAAAGAAAATGGTTACTAACCAACATACCTTGCAAATATAAAAAAATGTGGAATGGCAATATTGTTCAAAACATTTCCAGCGAGGCTGATTTATTCCCGCGCTGGGCCGTGGGTGTCCGTGTGACACGTATAGCCTACCCTGAAGCGTGCGAAATAGCCATTGTGAGTGGGTTGGGGACACATCATTACTCGTTGGTATTGTGACTAAAATTGCGAGCACGATCTCTGAACTTTTTCCTTTTGTTTCTGAAACTTTTCTTGTGAAATTTTAATTTTCGTTTTAACAGATGTATTTTTTTTTGTCCTTCGTGTTTTTTTTAAAAATTTTCGTCCCGTTTTTTTTTCTTTCTCTTTTTTTTTGTCTGACTTTTTTTTCTCCAGCCAGGCTGGATTTCCCGCGAGCATCGCTGATTTCCCGTGAACCTGGTTCGGACGGTTCGCAAGGTTTTCCAGCCCTGATTTACCTACTGTACAGCAGCTGCTGTTTAATACCTACTTCAGAGAATAATTAATCCAGTATCTCATAAAATTGGTGTGCAAATTGTGCAACCTGCTATATACTAGTGCAAAGATGTAGAAGCCTTTTGTTTTGTACACAGGAACGATAGTATTTGGTAAGAGAAAATCCAGAGCCTTTAAAACTGCTACACAAAATTTAAATGCTAAATTATTCCCCACACTACCCCTTTAAAGGGTGTGAAGACTCGCGCAAAAAGAAATGTCTAATGCCAGTAATCTGACCTAGTTTCGAATGAGGTGTAACAGAAGTGTTAGACACCACCATCGATCCCAGAAAATACACAGCTTGCTACCATCGGTAACTAGACACTAGTGTACAGTCAGTACATACAGCTGCGGTCAATACCCACATCACAGTGTATAAACGATACAGCGATGGACATCTCGGGTCCAGCTAAACATAACAAGGTATCACATTTCATTACTGTCTGCATTTTGTAGGACACGAACAAAACGTCACTTGCAAGCAACAGAAAGTTAACTTTTTCAGATGGGGCGAGTCTTCAATGCCTTTAAAGCAGATGCACTCTAGTCTACCTAGTCTACAAAACATGATGACATTTTGAGTTCTGTACCCCACTGACCCTCTTTACTGCTCATTGCCCACATCCTCTCCTCTTCTGGATCTAGTCAATTTACTTTGCTCCTTGCTTACCTGTCTCCTCACAACCTCTACCATTCTTCTAAAGACCTTTGACTACTGCGGGGTTTGCTCCATGTGCTTTGCAGAATTCAATTGGGAGCCAATGAAAGAGGTAGTTTGTGAGAGCTCTTGAAATATTCAAACAGTTTTGTATGCATGTAGTTTGTTATACTGAGCATTGTTTCGAATGTAGGATTCTGCGTCCAGGACGCAATGTTTAGCCGGGTACGCAAAATCTTTAAATTGCTTGCGTCTGGTGGACGCAAACCTTCTTTTTTGGGGGAACAAACCCCAAGTATACACTCACCAGGAACTAGGCCTATGCAAACAAATCAAAAACACCTTTTGTAATGAAAATCTTTCTATCTTTTCAAAAAAACAACAACAACAACTGGTTCTCAAAAGAACCAAATTTTCTTCCATTGCTATGAATGGTTGAATTTGAATGAAAACAAATAAATCATAACAATCAAACCGCAAGGTACAGAGTTAACAACGTTTCCATTACAGAGATTTTCACGCTAGAAATAGTCAATGGTGCTTTTCCACATTTCATTGTGTAAAAAAATATTTACATATTGTTGTTGGAAAGAGGTCGGAACTGGCCGGGTTCGGGTGACTTGCTAAATATCGGTTTCGGGAAAGGAAAGCTTCGTTCAACTGAATAAAACTCATGAATAAAATTGCATTGGGTAACTGTTAAATGTTAATGGCAACTTACCAAAGGGGTTCACAAAAGTTGTGAGCAAGTACTAGACCCTTTAACTAGGGGCATGTTCTTGTGTCATCGAGATCTCAATAAAGTCAGTTAAAAGTGCAGTATTTTTATTCCTGCATTTTCTCTCTATTCACTGTTTTACTTTCAATGTAACATTGATTTCCAACATTCACAGCGTACAGTATGCATAGCCTATAACATTTTGACAGACGTTATGTAAGGGAGTTGTATACCATGCAGTTAGTATGCATTGCATCAAGTCAGCATATATGGTAACTAGTCTACGGCAAATATTCCCGATTTGGAATTTTGACAGTAATTTTGTCGTTATATATTAGTTACAGGTTTAAAAGATGATGATACTGTAGCCTGAGCAAACTGTATACAATTTTTTTTTTAAAGAATTCTTTTTAGAGAGATTTTAGGTATAGGTATGCCTGTATTCTTTTTTTTTGATTTGCAATAAAAATTTTAAGCACAATATGTAAACAGATCAGTGGAGTCCCAAAGAATATGATTGCAAACTACAGTGGCAGAGCTAGGGGTATTGGTCAGGGGGGGGCGAGAATGGTCTGTAGGGACGCTTTCGACACTATCTAAGCGGAGCGCCGTACAGAAATTCTTTGAGTAAAGATACTCCCTAGATCACCGGAAATGACCCTTTCTGGGCTATGCTAATTTACAGATAAACGAGGAATAAATAGGTGTCATCGCCATTTTGTCAGAAAATTACACCAACAAAATGTGACAAATGTCAATAGGTATTTGAGAGCGCAATAAAAAAGTCAATAATCGCGAATAAGTAAAAAGTGGTACAAAGCTGAAAAGGGCGCCAGCAGTTCATTTGAGTCCGTCAGGGGGGGCATCCGCCCCCTCTGACTGTATGGACGCTCCGCCACTGGCAAAATATACAAACTGTGTGATACCTTGGGACTGACGTTTTGTTCAATTGAAAATCTGTACACGGACATATATCTCAGGCTATTTATTACGTATGAGTATGTATCCTAAATGTAATGCTCATACTGAAATTTGCAGTTGTCTAAACATCCTGTTTCCTCCTATTGTTAGTTTTCATATCATCACCTGTTTTTTGTTGCAGTTTTGCCAAGTCTTACGAATGTTATTGTAGCATTGTCCACTCATTCGGTATTACTCTCCATTTCTTACAGGCTCGCATGACGAAGACCGGGATACTGGCAGCAGTCAAAGTGATCAAGATTGAGCCCGGTAAGATACATACGAGAATGACTGCACGAAGAGTTATTCCTCTAGAGAACAAGTACATCTTTTAGACTTATAATGTTACAAAATAGAGTTGGAAATTAACTGTTTCTATAGTTGGGGTTGTGTGCAAATTAACTGTTTGTATAGTAGGGGTTGTGTGCAAATTAACTGTTTCTATAGTTGGGGTTGTGTGCAAATTAACTGTCTCTATGGTTGGGGTTGTGAGTAAATTAACTGTTTCTATAGTTGGGGTTGTGTGCAAATTAACTGTGTCCATAGTTGGGGTTGCGTGCAAATTAACTGTGTCCATAGTTGAGGTTGTGTGTAAATTAACTATGTCTATATAGTTGGGGTTGTGTGTAAATTAACTGTGTCTATAGTTGGGGTTGTGTGCAAATTAAATGTGTCCATAGTTGAGGTTGTGTGTAAATTGACTGTTTCTATAGTTGGGGTTGTGTGCAAATTAACTGTGTCTATAGTTGCGGTTGTGTGTAAATTAACTGTGTCTATAGTTGGGGTTGTGTGCAAATTAAATGTGTCCATAGTTGAGGTTACATGTGTAAATTGACTGTTTCTATAGTTGGGGTTGTGTGCAAATTAACTGTTTCTATAGTTGGGGTTGTATGTAAATTAACTGTGTCTATAGTTGGGGTTGTGTGCAAATGTGTCCATACTTGAGGTTGTGTGTAAGTTGACTGTTTCTATTGTTGGGTTTGTGTGCAATTAACTGTTTCTATAGTTGGGATTGTGTGTAAATTAACTGTGTCTACAGTTGGGGTTGTGTGCAAATTAACTGTGTCCATAGTTGAGGTTGTGTGTAAATTAACTGTTTCTATGGTTGGGGTTGTGTGCAAATTAACTGTGTCCATAGTTGAGGTTGAGTGTAAATTAACTGTGTCCATAGTATAGGTACTAGGTAGTGTGTAAATTAACTGTGCCCATAGTTGGGGTAGTGTGCAAGTTAACTGTTTCTACATTTGGGGTTGCGATTAAATTCTAGAGAAATTCATGTTTTACTTCTGTACATCTTAACTTTTTTTTTCAATAGATATTAGCCTGACGTAATAAGTGGGTTACTTTAACGTTTACTCAAGGGGCATTGAATATACCTTTTTTATATGAATGTTATTACAATGGAAAGTGCGTAATTTCCTCTTGCTAGCCCAGCAAATAAAAATTAGACTACATCGCAAAAAAAGATTGCACTTATTTCTTTCCAGCTTGTTTTGTGGATGGTTTGCAACTCCACTTAATGTGTCTGGTCACTAATGTGGGTGGACTGTTTCTTGAATATGGCTTTGATAGGAATTTAGTTTAAACGTTAGGTTTGAGTTGTGAGTTTTGCCTGAATTGAATTGCAACTGGTTTATTATAATACATGTTATTGCTTGTTAGGCAATCCTTGGTATGTTGTTTTTTGGTATGTTGTAATTAAGGCAGTCTTCTGTTCTAATGGAAGTCTGTTGCACAATACTTTTCGAGACTTGAAACAAGTAGTAGATCTGGCAAATCATTTCTCAGTGTCTCTGACAGTTCCTGCTCTCGGTTGTTTTTATTAGAATCGATTTTCATTTCAAAACAGAAGAGAGTGATTATTGAACTTCCTGATTTCCCTTGTTTGGCAATTGATGGATTTATAATAATAATAATATTTGATTTTAATATAGCGTTTTACACCAGCGATAGGTCTCAAAACGCTTTACAGACGTTATATTACACCTGGTCAATGATAACCTGTCCAGGAGACAATCCCTCCAGTCGGCAGCAGTTATATACTGCGCCCAATGACAAGTTACCTCACAGGTACCCATTTAACCCCTGGGTGGAGAGAGGCAAGTGAGATAAAGCATCTTGCCCAAGGACACAGCGTAATGAACTAGGCATGAATGGAACCAGCAATCCTTGGATCACGAGTCCGACGCCTTAGCCAATTGTCCACCACGCTCTCGTAGATTTACTCTAGGCATGCCTCTGTTGTACAGTATTTGAAAAACGATAACACAGAAACTGTGAGCATCTTTTGTCTCCATCACATTCCCCCCCCCCCCATTCATTTATACTGTATGTTAGATCGACAAGGAGTCAAATTTTGTAGAATTAATCCTAAACTGTAGACCAATCACTTTAATTATGATCTCTGACCCTGAGGAGGAGACTTGTTTTTGTCCTCCATATTCCAAAGCCACTGTCAGTTGAAGAGGCAGATTTCTCGTTTCAGAGTCTGCCAGGCTCCTCATCTCTGCGATTGTTTTGTAGATTTGTCCTACAGCTGCTGCTGCATTAGCCTGCAGGGTTAATAAAAGTGGGGTAATTCCTCTGTAAAGCAGTTTAACGCTAAGGGGGAGGTATGTCTGTTTTAATGCGTCGTCGGTGCCTGGAGATTCTTGGCATGCCATTTGCATACCTGGATGTGTGTATTTGTCCTACATTTTAGACATTTTGGACTTTTTCAAGTTTGATATCTACAGTATGTCAAATAGGACTGGTGCAAGGATGATAGCACAGTGTTATAATGATACATGATCGTTTTGATAATTTAACCAGTTTTGTTCCAGCTTCAAACATTCACACAGATACAGGAAGTAGATAAGGTATTACACGCATAGTTTCCCCCATCTCCTTGTCTCCCCCCCCTCATCTCCCCCTGACCTACTTTGATGTGTCCCAGGATGTTACTGTAAGATTTACAAGTTTGTTTAGATGTGAGTTGGTATAGTCAACATCCTTGTACGTCTTACTTGCCGCCTTGCAGATATGCACTCATTCTACATATATAGGCTGCAATAAGTACACTAGTAACAATTTTAGCACAGTGCCCATATTGCCCCACACGTCATTGATTTCTAACATTGCCATTCTGGAGTTTTAATCCTGTTATGTGAGTTACAGTACCTGAATGCAGTACAAGTGAAGGCTTCATTTTTGGTTTTAGTTTCGTAACACTACAATTACACACAGGGCTGTCTTTGTTATCCTGTATTTAGTTGCCATATCATGGCTTGCATTTTCCTGACTGGTAAGTTATGACTTGTACTAGTAAATTTACTTCGCTCCCCGCTTACCTGTCTCCCCACAACATTAGGACCTCATTCCAGTCTGTGAATAGTATTTATTTTGCTCCTCGCTCCAACTCAAGAATATTGTGGCTATGGTACAAAGGTCCCCCTCCCTCCCCCTCTCAAAAGTGTGCCTCTCAAATTTATTTACATGAATTATTCCAAATGACACGAAGTTATATTACTTCCCTCTAGAGGCCTAGACCCAACCAACAACTGGTTTCCATGTTTCAAAGATATGTGACCTGTGGGTCAATGTAATTATAAAGAATTGACAAGTAGATTTTAAAATTAGCACAAATTTTGTGCTGCTAGCTTAACAGTAATTTCCATCTGAGTGGAATAGTGTGTTAGGGCTTTTCAAATGTTGCCATGATGAAATTAAGTTCACTTGCCAGATGTAATAATGCTTAGTTAAAGATGACAATGTGACATTTTTGCTTTCTCAATTTAACTGTTAACGACAATACAGTACATGTTACTGTATATTTATACATAGAGCATTGTGTACTTCCGAATCCATATGTTGCACATAGCATGAAGTAATATCCTGTATTGATGTGGCTACCTTCACTATCACTTTACCAGGAATCAATTATTAAAGTGCATATTGTGACTATACTGTATACATGTGTTAAAACTCTCCAATGTGACATTTTACACTGATCAAAATTTTTCAGGCGATGACTTCTCGATCATCCAGCAAGAAATCTTAGTCATGAAGGATTGCAAGCATGCAAACATTGTGCGATATTTTGGCAGCTACCTGAGGAGAGAGAAGCTATGGATCGCCATGGAGTACTGTGGAGGTGGTTCCTTACAAGATATTTATCACAGTAAGTATACAAATACTGCACTTTACGGTATGTTTGGGTACTCTCTCTAGGTGCTAATTTGGTTTTATAGGCGGGGGATTGCTTTAATAGTTGCACAAATTCTCGCAGTTCCTCATCAGACGAGCAAGACATCATTATAGTAAGGGGTTGTTTGTCTGAAAGGAAAATTATTTGGGAGGTTGGATGATAGAGCTATGATTGGCAAAAGAGAAAACCTGTACATGTACCGTGTACCTGAGGTATTCTTTTACAAAGCTAGTTATGGTAACAGGCTATCCTTTGATCTCCTGTAAAAGGCCAAATAGTCACCAAATGTTGGCCTTGTTTGCTTTTGAGAATGTAAGGGGATTGGGGGAGGTGGGGGGGAAGGGACAGAATCTTGTTTATAATATAGATGGTAGATCAACCATCAAACGAAATAGAATTTCGCAATTGTGAAAAGTCACAGCGGTTAATTGCAATTCAAGTTACTTGTATTTACTTCACTCCTCCCTACATGAGAAAAGGGGTACATACGAAAATGGAGTCGGAAAAAACATGTTTTCCTTTGGAATGGTAAATACAGAAGGAAGAGCTAGTGTGCAACAACCCGTAGGAGAGGTCACCAGGGGCGCAGTGCTAAAATTTATACCAGTGGCGTCTAGGTAGACTAGGAAAGTGGGGTAGTGTATCATCGTTGGAAAATACCCAAACCAGGGAGTTTTGGGATAACGGTGAGCTGGTCTGTGTTTATGACTGCATTGTTAATCGCTCTTGCATAGTTGCGTGTCAGGATCCTGTCCAAAGCGGAGATCACATTTGTGGGGCCTGATCCTGATTGTGCACAAGCATTCACACTACAGATTTGATCCCTGTGCAGTATCAGATCTTCCTTGTATCCTCAAATGTGTTTTGAGCTCGTCCAATGATAAGTCAGCTTGCTGAGTTTATGCATGCCACTTGCTAATTAGCATAATACAGCATTCATACATTGTTCATAATTTAGTGTTCATACATCGTCAAAAGTAGCCACTGAAGCTGCAGTTTTTAATCGACATTGCGTAAAAGTTTATTTACATACTGTAGTGGGAACTGTCCGGGGTTGGGCTGACTTGCCAGTTGTAGTTGGGATAAAAGGAAAACTTTGTTTAACTCTGAATGAACTTTGGTAGGCCTTTCTGTTAATTATAGACCTGTGACAGGAGAGTGTGGGGGTGGGGGAGGGATAGACTTTTGTGGGTAATCCTACAAATATTATCAATCTCCTTCTGTTATTAACAGACAAATGAACTTAGAACTACCACTCAAGAACCAGATTTCCCCTCGTGTGATTAAAATTGTTAAAATCAACACTGAACTCATGCAGCACAACTTAGTTCATATTTCCACCACACACACATCACGCAGGTTAACGTGCTCATGACTGAGGCCACACCCCACACATTGTCCTTCTTACAAGTACTGTACATATCTAGTCTACTCCTCCCAGTTAACCTCCCGTCTCATCAATTCCCGTGATCCTGAAACTGCTCAGAGCTACTGGAAGAACCGAGCTGGTGTTTCTTAAATTCCTCATTCTTCAAAACAGGTCAATAGGGTTTCATTTAAAAATTTCTCTTTTGACAAAGCCAATTTGTGGGGTCAAAGTTTGCTACATGGATTTTGACACCTTCTCCTGCTGTAACTGTTCAGACTGTATTCACAGATATTACAAAGCCATTGATTTCTGTGTCTGACTTCCGCGATTGGTCTCCACCCGGCTTTAATGCACTGGTATCGGTTTCCACTGTAATCTCTTTAATTAACTCGGTGCTATGTTTCACAGTGATGACAGGTTATTCCAGTGAGTTGAGCATATTCGCGAGGGCTTTCGGCGTATAAATGCAAAAACTGCACTGAGCAGTGTTAATAACCTGTGCCAAGTTGCGAGAACAGAGTAGGAGACGGTATTACCGCAAATTGAAGACTCACTTTTGTTTAAGATGTTAGAATATTGATTGCAATGTACAGTGATTTGATTGTACAGGTTGCTACGATGCTGTTACTATATTGAACTGCCAATCCGCTGTAAGCGATATATATTTTAACTGTATAATTTTAGCTAATGGATTTGACCGTTGTTTACTCTGGTTCAGATTTCGAGTACATGTAAAAATTCACTAGGTAGGGGCAGGCTGAACAACACTGTAGGTTAAACAGAAATGAGGTCACCAGGATTGACCTTACAGATAAATGCAATCATATAACATAGATCTTAAATAAATAAAAACGTTTATTTTTGCTGACATATTATTATACAAATGGGGCTCTTGAAAGTACTATGTTACTTTTTTAATGCAGTGCGGTATCGATAGGAATTTAAAGAGAAGAAAACTAAACCATTATCTTCAGCTTTTGAGACAGATATTTGTTGAGAACAGTTAGAAAAGAATTTTGCTTTGTTTGGGAGATATCCTAGTAGTTAAGGAGTCTTGTCTGCAAAGGGAATAGATACTAGAATGTTCTTAGAGTCGGAGAAGCGATTTCATTTGTAAAGGCAGGTGAGCTAAGAGTGCGTTAGAACTCTGTCAATCCTTACAGTTTTCTTACAGATGATGTGTCTACAGTACTTTCAGAATATACATGTTATAATGTACAACCAGAGGCCGAATGTTAAGATTATGCAAATTAAACTCTTTGGATATTTGCGGTCAGCTTATTTCTTACTAAGTGACGGGATGAGGGTCGGTCCTCATTGTCAAGATCCAATGAGCCGTGTCTTCCACTCCCATTGGGCCATTGTCACCTGGATGGATTTTGATGAGGAAGTAGAGACTACTGGGCTCGAAATTTACTCTTTTTTTTAAGATCAAAAGATGGCTCAAATGGGATTTTTCTATATGACTTGCAGAACAGCTTGCTTTCTAACACACCGACTACTCAAATGTGCCTTTCTATTTAAAGTGTGCTTGGTGGTTTTCCCAAGTACCACCTATTCTTCCAGGGGGATGTCAATGGTGTACAAGGCACTGTAGGATAATCCTGTGTGATTTTAGTCATTGACTCGTTTGTAATGATGAGTGTACACATTTCAAATATAGGCTGTAAATTTCTGTACCTCAGTTCTGTGCCATTTTGAAGCTAGATTTATACAAGTAATAGCAACTCTGGACTAAAGAAAAAAATTTGAGATATTTTTTAAGTGGACTGGCATTTTCAAGCCCCATTTTGTGGCATGTGGACTCTTAATTGAGGGTCTTAGGGACATGTACTATTTTTTTTATACATGCAAAAACATGTAAAACTTTCTATCCTTGCTACAACGTGATAATTCTTCAAAATTTCTTCACGAGAATCAAATTCTTACTATGGGTAAACAAGGTTGTCTGATTGTGAAGAGTCTGAGGTGCTATGAAGGTATTGGAGAGTCAAACCTGCTTACCAGCTACCATATGGAATTTACAATATAATAAGCCTTACAGTTCTTATTAATGGACTACACATACAGTGACAATGACTGAAGCATTTCCTGAATACTAGTGTAGAGTATGACTACATTCCCACACTTGCCTGCAGTGTACTACAATACAGTGAGTCATTTAGAGTGACAATCCCAAAGACGGTAATAGTGAATCATCTATCAAAGGTTGTACAAAGCAGACCAGACATGCTGTATGGTTGCACACATACTGCATTATATATATTGTGGTTTATATACATAAATACATTTATATGTTAATAGGGTGTACTATACTGTATGCTGTACCGTACCACACACCGCCTCTTACTCATCCTGAGGACGGACAATTAGAATTCAGTCTGTTGAACAGAGATACTGTGTGAATGCTAAATATTACACACAGGAGTGAATAACACACATGGCTTCAGAGATTGTGCTGAAAGTAGTCTGACTAGAGTATGTAAAGAGAGTCTAGACTGTGGTATGTCTATTGTGTCAGGTGTTGAAGACAATATAGATGTTGGGTTATAAACAGTGATGAAAACACTGGCAGTGATTATGAGGGAATGGGACACCAAGTCAAGTTCAATGTTATAATGGTGATTAGGGGTGGCTACTCTGCAATCCATAGAGGGGTGGTGATAAGATGCATGAATACTCAACAATTAAATGTTAGTGGAAGAATTAAAGATTAATGTCATAGAGACTTCACTGTAAGGTATTTAACATTGACTTGGAAATTGAACATCAGACTTCGAAAACAACACAGGGAGCTAACAAACGAGATAGCACCCATGTTATCAACAATATGTATCCATGGACAGACCTGTTTTAATATAAATGTATGTCGTCTGTCAACACTAGCTTTATCTTGGTATTTATCTTTGGAAGAATGGAAGAGGGCAAGAGATTAGACACAGTGTGTCTCTCTTTGATATTGATTGTCTTCTGTATACTGTAAACACTGCATGGAATTCCTGCCTGACAGTGCTTGGAATTCTTTGAGTTGGTGAAACAGACCTGTGTGAAAATACTTAATTTTAGTGAGACCATTACTGCCTGCTGTATGCTGACCCATAATTTATATGATTGCCCCCAATTCACTATACATCTACATCAACCAGCTTTGCAAAGTATGCTTTCACAAGACTGCACTTTGTGTAATGAGAAATGTGTTGATACTGACTAAACATCCAAACTTACCAAGATCCTTTCATAATGACGGTCATAAGCTTGTTGAGATATGAAATGAAAGTAAAAACCAAAACAATATTTTCTAAATTTGCTTTGTACGATATGTTACTGTGATACTAAACTGTTGAGGAATGTTGAACTAAAGTACTATTGAACCAATCACTTGCTCTGCATCCTGTATCCTATGTGGAAAAATACAGTCAAGGATATCATAAATTTTAGAAGTTATCAGCAGATTTTAAGTGAATTGAATCGATTGACACAAACTTCATTAAGGTAGCGTGAGTGAGTGGGGTATGGGGGAGAGGGTTGGTTGGGCTGGGTACTAAAAGGGAGGGAGGTGGTTGGGATACCAGAGGGGAGGGGTTGCGGTAGGCAGTTATTGCCAGACACCGAGGATAGTCAAATCACAAAAAGATTTGCGGTTAGTGGTAGACGACTGTGTTTGACCTGAGAACAACCAGGTTGTTTGAGGTATATTTGTTGCCATATAGTACAAAGAGAACTTTGTAAAGTTTAATATTTTACTAGCCAAGCTTGAAAGAAAATACAGGTGTCATCGTTTCTATTTATAAGGCATGACTCATAATATTATCAATATACTTTATGTCATACTATAGAAACATATTTACTCTAGTGTAGGTCAGTATGGTTACCTTTCTATTATTATGAATCACAGATGTTTGTACAGTAGTATATATGCACTGTGCTGTTGTGTTTAACTTTGGTTATAAGCAGTGGCGGAGCTAGGGGTATTGGTCAGGGGGGGCGAGAATGGTCTGTAGGGGCGCTTTCGACACTATCTAAGCGGAGTGCCACCATTGATTGGCGCGGAGCGTACAGTAATTTTTTGAGTAAAGATACACTCTAGATCGCCGGAAATGACCCTTACCGGGCCTTGCTAATTTGCAGATAAACAAAGAATAAATAGGTGTTATCGCCATTTTGTCAGAAAATTACACCAACAAAATGTGACAAATGTCAATAGGTAGATGAGAGCGCAATAAAAAAGTCAATAATCGTGAATAAGAAAAAAGTGGTAAAAAGCTGAAAAGGGCGCCAGCAGTCCATTTCAGTCCGTCAGGGGGCATCCGCCCCCCCTGACTGTATGGACGCTCCACTACTGGTTATAAGTCATTCTACAGCTTGTATCTGTACCACATGTGAATTTAAGGGCAATGACCATAAGGTGTTTTGCTTCTCTACTCTGTGGTTAAGTTATCCAATTTAAAGAGTTATTATAGGTTAAGAAATGTTAATTGGTGGTGTAAGCAATTAATTTTGATAACATGGAAAAAGGATTCATAAATTTTTTGAAGTGATTAATTTAGCTGACGACTGTAAAGTACTGAGAACTGTATGAGCAAAAGGATTCCTGAAACTGAAAGTTTCAGACTTTTAATAACACTTTTTCCATTGATCTCAGATAGCTCTAATATGAGCATTGTTTACGATCAGGACATTATAAAAGGCACAGCCGTAAAAAGAGTATTGCCAATATGCTGATGTATGCTATACTGATACAAGCAGTAAATGACAAGTATGGTCATTCCAGTTTATACCGACTCCAGTATAGACCACATTTTACCTGACATATCACAGTTTTAATATCGATAAAATATATCGTCTCAGAAAATTATTTTTTAGATAATGGTGTTATTTACTCCAGATTAACTCATGCTGTCAATCAAATACTGTGTTGACTCAAGTTTGTCAAACTTATTTCCAAATTCACACAAACTGGTTTTTATGATAGTGCGAATGAGTGGGGGGGGGGGGAATGCAAGGGGTGGGAGAGGGGTGTTGCAACAGGCCACTACTTGCAGACGTTGAGGAAAGTCACAAAGAGATTCTGTGGGTTGCAGTAGGAAAACATGTATTTTTTTTTACCTAAGTGGGACCCACATTTCTGGTACATACTACATTTGTTGCCAATAGATGTGTTGTACGTTATTTTAAGTGGGGTGATGCCATGCAGTACAAAGACAACATGTAAACATCAGCTAAACTTACTTAATTACTTACTTATTGAGCAAATGCCTGATCATTTCTAGTTCTAACAGCATTACTCAAATCAACAAGTATAGTCATAATGATTATAAAGGAACAGCTTAGAAACTTGTATTGACTCTGTGTATCTCATTTTGGATACTTACTGTAGGTTGGCGTTGTGTGTACATACTATACTCTTTGTGTTTAACTTTTTTTCATTAAGTCATTCTACCTGCTCTTAATGAGTTTTTAAGGGCAATGATCCTTAGGTCTATTGCCTCTCCCTACTTTGTGAATTGGTTTGATCAAAATGAGCAAAATGAAAAAAGTAAAAAAAAAAAAGGTTAGTAAAAGGTTAGATCATTTTCAAGACTTGAGGAGATGAAATTAAAATTAGAGATGTTCAAGGGAGGTGATAGTATAGAGCTGATAATTATAAAGTAATGATAATGCTCTGAGTACTATAATGATTCCAGAAGTTAACAGTTGCAGACATTTATGAGTTGATAACCAAACCATGCTCTTCACTAATACCTGTTTTCCCTACTCATTCACTCTTACATGGCCTTATTATACCTGTGACAATGGTAACTGTCAGGACTTTTTTGGCCATTGTGTTGTGATTTAGATCAGACTGTTTGCCCCAAGTGTTCCTATTTATGCCTTAAATACATAGCTAAGGTATAGTTAAATGTCATCAAAATAGGTGTTTCCCTCCCTCCCCCTCCTCCTGCCCTGCCATCCAACACAGTGAAGAATACATATGAAGTTTGTCCAATAGTAATTTCTTTGCAAGTACTAACCACCCAAGTTACACCCATACATTGAGCATGTTGGAGTTTCATTAAATGTCCCTTTTGACGATAATGCAAAATTAGGAGCATTGCAGTTGTGTGGATGACCATGTTTGACCTCTTTGGTCTAGCTTATTATTTGTGTATAATACTGGTCACCTTATTATCCTTTTATACACATGCATTAACTGACTCTCTCAGCTGTCTCCATTCAATATATATGTCTACCAATATGAGCCTAGCCTACAAAACTTGGTAATATTTTAGCACTTTGCTCCCTCTCTCCCCCCCCCACCCCGCCCTCCATCTCCCAACCCCACTTACCTACTTCCTGGTTCTAGCATATTGAAAGCTTTGACAAATAGTTGCAGTATAATGTTCATTGGCTTTGAATCCATGCTAGGTTTAAATGTTGTAGTGAAATAACTTGCTGAAGTCAGCAAATCCTTGAATGCAAGGTAGCAAGCATTCTGCAGGATATCCTATTGAACTGTTCAATGTATTTGCTAGAGAGAGTGGTATTTCATCAAATTTAACTTTTTCTCTCTCATATTACTTTTTTTTCCTTTTGCCAACAGTGACTAGCTCTCTGACAGAACCACAGATAGCTTATGTATGCAAAGAAACATTGACAGGTTTATCATATATGCATAGTTTGAAGAAAATGCACAGAGATATCAAGGTAAGATCTTTCACTGTTAATTTCTTGCAGGGCTTTTAATTGTGTGTTTTTAATTGTGTAACTAGTGGGTTGTTTGAGTAAACATGAAGGTTTTTCATTACACTTGCAATATTTAAACCTGTGCTTGTACATTATATTGCTCAACTCAAGAGTCAATTAGGTCACTACAACTGTCCACATTTCCCCAGCCTTTTTAAAAGGTTAAATTTCTCTTATTTCCCACTAAGTTCTCCCATATGAAGTTTCAGGTTAACAATAAGCTCATATAATTCCTAGACAAATGTTTTGACATTATTAAAATTGGTTTGAATTCTCATAGTTTTGTTTGTATTGATACTCCTTTGTAAAGCAGTTGATCAACCCTCCTCCCCCCCACCCCTCCCATCAGTTATCTGTTTGAAATATCAAACAAATCAGAAATGTAATGCAAAAGTTTCTCTGCTAAATATTTGGCTAGTTGCCAGAGAAAATTTCACATGGACTTGAGTGCAAATTAATTTACTGTTTACCAGAGTGTTGGCTGACAGTTCAATTGAGTCATTTTTTGGTTTGTCATTTAGTGTTCGACCGATTGCATGACAATCGGTTTTACCGATTACCGATTAATTCCTGAAACAATCGGCCGATGCCGATTACCGATTATTTCAACATTTTCGTGGAACTGGTCTAATGTATGATTTAGTGTTATGCATGGTTACCAACTTCTAGGCCAATACAATCAAAGATGTAAATGAACGACTTAACTTTTCACAGTAAAGATTAATGGAGCAAGTGAAGAACACTGTAATACATACATGGGGCGCTGTACGATTATAACGAGGAGTCGCAATATTGCAATCCCGCCACAACACAATTAGGCTAATGACAGTGCTGTACAGACTACAGAAGGGGGAAAATAGTAGCCATTGGCTACGAAATGAAAAAAGATAAAGTTAGGGACAGCTTTTACAACTGCTATTGAAACCATTATCAGTGTTGCCACTCCAACGTAAAT
>KN888181.1:31357-52127 GCA_000934455.1 Apostichopus parvimensis | reverse complement strand
CCCCCCCCCCCCCCCATCCTCCTTCTACCTGCACCCTGTTAGCCTGCACGAGCCATGCGCATATGAACTAAAATTGCCAAATGATATATGTCTGACCTTGGACTCTGAATTATCTATTATGAGATTTTTAAGCCTACCATAACCTCCCTACGCCGAGAGCTGCCGCTCTGGGTATCACTCCTTTCTTCTGTTATCACACGACACAGGGGACGGGGAACATCTAGTGGATATTTATGATGCGTAAAGGCCTCGCAAATGGGGTTAGAGGATAAAGTCCGGGGCCCGGGATCAATTAGTGGCCCCTAGAAAATATGATGAAACATATAAGTCATCCACATTTTCGTTATATACTTAACGAAATAATGACGACTTCCAAATGGGGGAACAAATCCCGTGTTCAAAACTGGTTCTTGAAGCCCCTGTGTGCCTGCAGAGTATCGTCAGTGCGTTTACCATTGACGTATAGAGATAATCTTAAATTCGCCTCAAATGCTCTATAGACATCTCGGTAACCATGTTAAACTTGCCATGCAGAGTGTAAACTAATATGTATGTAATCAAGTAACAGCTAATGATTATGTTTGCCTCCACACAGCTAGAAAAACCGAAATGCTTACTTACTCACATTCATCTAAGTCATCTAAGCCGAAGGGGGGGGGGGCCCAGATGGGAAATGCCTAATCGTCGTCCTGGGGGAGGGGTCTAAGGGGAGTGGGTGCCCCCCTCCCCTTTGGAAGATTTCACAAAATATGGAGGTCCTCGGTGCAATCTGGTGCTACTTTTCGTGAAAGTTTGGAGTAAAATTTATTTCCAATAAATCATGTATTCATGGTTTGCCGGGCATATATTTGCAATTTCGAGCTAGTTGCAATTCGTTTCCCTCTCTGCTAGCTTCGTGCTTACTGGATCCGGACCAGGGGCGTCGTGCGAAATAAATTTTGTGGGGCCCGTGAGCAGGTGATGACTATCTAAGCGGAGCGCCACCACGGGTTGGCGCGCAGCGTACAAGAAAAATTTTCGTCTGGCAGACCCCTCAGATTGCAGGAAACGGCACTTCCCGTGCCTTATGGCTGTAAGCAACACCCCTAAAATTGATAAAAATTTCCGGCAATTTTTTATTTTGTGAAATATTCTCGAAGGAAGTGATCGCCATTTATTCCTCAGTTTACCAATCCCTCGTCTCCCAGAAGCGCCCAAAATTTAAGAAATCGAAACATTTTTGTGTTGGCTGATCCATGATCGCCGCCCATGCCCGTGAGAAGTGGTGACTAGTGGGTAAAGAAAAAGCTATGCCGTTATTATTATTCTTTTTTTTCAAAACTACCTATCAGATCATGAGGAAAATTTATCCTGGTGGACCTTTAAGCGAACTGATTGCATAGCTTAAGAAGAAGTTCACATGGAGTCCCATAATCTCTGTTCACTACATTTATCTTAACTTTCCGAACTTTGTTACAGGCTTAGAAAACAATTACAAAATTTGCCATTTTTTCATGGGCACGACGCCACTGATCCGGACTGCCGCGAACGTACGTTAAAAGTGCATCGTGCTCAGTGCTTCCACACTCAAAATTTGTTTTTCTCGAAATGGAATCCAAAATTTCCCGAATCGGCTCGGTATTTCCTGAAATTTCCAAAGTGCCGTACGGCTCACCCTACCCAACACCTACATTTTTGTATACAAATAATTTTCACACTTCGAGACTCCATATGATTTTTTTTCTTTTAATTTTTTCATCACGCATGGGGCCCTTTCCCTCGAACGCGGTAAAAAAAAATTCAGGATTTTCAAAAAGGTGGGGGCCCGGGCCCCCCGGGCCCCCGGCCCCCCTGGATCCGCCCCTGGATACGAAGATAGGGCAGAAATTTCTTTGATACAACTATAGCCAGTAATTGTCTTTGATATAACTGTAGCTAGTTAATGTTTAAGTTAGCCTAATAAGAGAAGGCGAGAGCTATCCGACGATTGTCATCTGATGCAAATTTCTCAACTGTTTTCTCAACTGAAATATTATTTGCGTAAACGGGTTCTTAACTAGATGTTAACAAACTGACAAGATCGGAATCTAGTCTTTTTCGGCGGGTAGAGTGTTGAATGAAGCGGCACGCGATAGAAATGACAGCCTACTAGATGACAGAAGAATAGGTCACCTAACTTAGCCATATTCTTGCTACGTTGGTTTCAATAGTTTTTCCTGTCTAGACTCTTAAAATCGTCCAGCAAGCTCATGGATTTGAATTATGGGTGTTTTTAAAAAAAACGGTAACTTGGCCAAGAAAAGTGTAGGCCCGGGCCTACAGTGCTACATACTGGCTTCGCCCCTGATCATATGATATCATATTATCAGCAGATTTTGTTTCCTGTTTGATTTATTTTACATATTCTTTTACGTAATATATCAGAAAGACAAACATAGTGCTCTATTACAATTTTTCCAGTAGGATGATTCTTGTTTATTGTCCAATGTCTGGACTTTAATACATTTGACGAACTTAACTGATGGACAATATAAACTTTCATATTTTGTAATATAGCCAGATATGCCGTGGTCTAAAAACAAATATCGTTATCGCAGTGTATTAGCAGTGTAATAATTATTCATAAGAAGTGCATATCACGTACGATTGCTAGCTTAGCTTCATAACATGCTGTTCGTGCAACAACTTAGGACGAATCATAGAAAGGATGAGAACGAACGCTGTCGACGTTGTTGTGCATACGGTTCGTGACATTCCATAGAGTGCGGTTAGGTAGGCAATATGTATTTTATTACGCAGTGGCCAACTGTAGGCTTGTAATAGGCTATAGGCTAAATTTAGCTAATTGCATCTACCAAACTAAGTAAGTAGTTGAATCAGTAGGCGTGAATGTTACTACGATTATAATCGATTTAACGGAGCTGACGAGTATTCAAGATCAAAAGAGCACTGACAAAATACCATGCTAAAAAAACGACAGTTTTTAAACATTTTGTTCGACACTGAAAGGGGGGAGCAGTCGCTCCCCCTCTCCCCCCCCCCCCTGGCTACGTCCCTGCCTGCCGATACCATTGTGACGTTATGGCTATACAACCCGAGTAACATCGAGGTCGCAGCTAATTTTTAGGAACCTCGGAAACAATTTTGTCTCATTGTGCGTTCATCAAGGATACAATAAACACTGAGTTCAGTGTCAGTACGCAGTTTATAGGCTGCGCTGTAGCTTTGCTCTTTCAGTGACCGAACTTTAGAGAATAAAATGTCACTTCCCACCCAAGCTGCGAGGGCAGCTGCCGTCGCAAAGGTGGTACAACCGATTATGTCGAGAAATGCAGAGGAAGCTCGGCGGAGAGTTATTCAGCTGTATAAAGCTTGGTGGAGGGAAATGCCAATCACCGGTAACATAGTTCGGCTAACATAAAGTTGATAGGCTATACCATTCTAATATCCCATTGAGTGATAGAGGAATAGACCAAGGCCTAGTCTAACAGTTAGGCCTAATCAACGAGTAACGTTAGGCTACAACTGGGTAGCGTAGTGCTACTTCGTACTATACAACAAGTACTGTCGGTCATACTAATTAGCGTCAACAGGCCCATTTCACGACAACTCAAGACAACTCAAGACAACAAGTTTAAAATACCATCAAGTACAATGGTTGTAATCAGAGTGTATCTGGAAACACATTTAAAACTGACTGAAACCATCATGCATACATATTTTTAAGGGAAAAAATGTTTTTTTCGTAAAAATAGTCAACTTTCTCCGTCCGTAGAATTGTACCGCACCATTATGATATGGGTGGGTTTGTGTTAGGGTTTGGGAACTACCTTTGTGTACAGTGTCGGTAAGGTGGGTTGACGTAGTAAGAAAGTGCCACCAAAGTAGTATGATGAATGAGCTCCAAACCAATCAAATCATTGAATGTTTTTAAAATAATGAATATTTCTTATTGTTTTTCCATTGAAATTTACATATGTTTTTATTAATTTTTACAGAGTCTTGCTTACTATCATTTTGCCTGGTTTTATTATTCTCTCCGTGTATTTTATTCTGTAATGGTGCGGTCCAATGTCATTGCGCAAGAGCAATAGCATCAGATCGTCCAATTCTACGGACGGAGAAAGTTGACGATTTTTACGACAAAAACATTTTTTCCCGTGAAAATATGTATGCACGATGGTTCCAGTCAGTTTTAAACGTTTTTCCAGATACACTCTGATTTCAACCATTGTATTTGATGGTATTTTTAACTTGTTGTCTTGAGTTGTCTTGAGTTGTCGTGAAATGTGCCTGTTGACGCTAATTAGTACGACCCAGTACTGTAGGTTAGTAAAAGGCAGGCTGCGGTAGTCCTAAATATCTTAGTGTAAACAGGGTGCGTTTAGTTTAGTAGAAAATAACACCAAGTCCCCATCAAGTACCCTATAGGAGAGAAAAAAAACTGAAGACACAAAATCTCAGAGTCAGACCCGATTACAATGCTTAAAGTGCTTGTCCAAAGCATTCTTAAAGCCATTCACACTACTTGCAAGTACAACTTTCTCAGGCAAAATGTTCCACTCATTCACAACCCTATTAGAAAAAAGTTATGCCGAATATTAATCCTACTTTGTGACTTTTGTAATGAATACACTCGCTTTGAAAATTGGCTCCTAAGGCCTAACCACAATGCACAGTATTTCGCAATTACTAGTTACGCAAATTCCATCTCGATGACGTCAAGGAGGAAATCACTCAATCGAGCAGTAGTGGAATTACAGGCAAGGGAATACGTAAGAGTAAACAGGGTAGAAGGTGATATGGATACCTACGGAGGTGGAGTTTGTTTGTTGCCATGAAGATGATAATTTTGCGAAGCTTCTTTCACCCCCAGAAGGCTGTCTAACAGTAAAAAAAAAATGACTTTGAAACCGTTTGCCAAAATAGAGCGGTACTAAGAGCTACCTTTGTGATGAGGAACGACATCCGTGGCCACGCAAGGCACATTCCATTTGAATTTGATATGAAGTAAGCCTAAGTCTGGCAAGGCATGCTGTATGCTTAATGTTACAGTCAGCCTACATTGTTACTGTAACTTTAGCATACACTAGGCGTAGCTTCAGTATACTTGTTTAGCGTAGCCTATGCCTTGTTTTTAACAAATATTTTAAGAAAAGAGAACTCTCGATTTTGTCTAACTATGACCTTCAGGTTAATATTTTAAACTGCGATGGGCTTATAGGAAATTGCAAGCCCTTCTAAAGTTCTAGCCCTAGCAACAAGAGCTGAATATTTTCCACAGGGAGTCTACCACACGGAAAAAGACTTTGTTACGAGAGTAGTTCTTCTCTGACGTCATCAAGATGAAATTTCAGGCAAACAAGACAAGTTGCCAGTAACATTTGGGCAGTATTAGTCTCAGCGGTTCAAACAACAAATATTTTGCTCACAAAGCAGCTTTCTATTCTGCATATTCCTAGGGTTGAATGGTAAGAGAAGGAAATGAAAGATGTGATACTCCATGAGTGACATTAAACATTTGCCTGTTTAAGATGGATTTCATGTAGTGGGCTGTTAACAAAAACTTGTAAAGCATTAATGGTTTCATTATATACAAAGCAGTGTGTTGTGTTGATGTCAGTTCAGTTGTGATTCTATAGTACATACTCATAATAATGCTTGCTTGACCAGGGACTAATTTAGTGTTCAAATTTTGTGAAGCAGCTGTGGCAAGCTCTGCAATTTGTCTCTTATAAAATACTTCAGTTCCTGTGTAAAGTCACTGCTATACATCGCTGACCATTTTGCAATTATGATGCAATACCAGATAAATGATTTCCTGTTGACAACTAGCTTGACCAGTTCAGTTCCATGTTGAACAAATGCATAAATCAAAACAATTTCCAGTGTGGATTAGGAATTTAGGATGCAATAAGTTTGTGTAAATACTGAAAAACAACTAAATACCAGAAAACGGAAACATTTTATGGTTGCGAATGTGATGCTTTTTCAAGATACCAATTGGTAAATGAACCTAGGTGGACAGTCAGACACTAGAGCACCATACTGTAGGTGCAGTTGCTCATATCATAAACTAGAAAGAAAAAAAACTCAAAAATATACAGCCATTAATATGCATGATATTTCTTCAGTAAACAATGGTGCACATCTGTAGCACATTGGCTAGCCGTATACCATACAGTATGTGGCATGCATCTGATCTATAGTTCCTAACAAACTAAACGTAACACACATACACACACCCACACATAAACATACAAACTAATGTTTTGTTTTGTCTGCTACAGTACAACCTTCAGTCCACCTGCTGCGATTTTTCTCTCTATTGTTCGACAACATTTGACAGGAATTGCTTTTGTCCCACGTCGCCATCTGCGAGGCCTAGACACACACACACATGCCATCATGATTGTTATAGGTTCCTGTTGCTTTTAGCATGAGAACCAAAAGTTTGTCTGGATGACAACCAGATTGACAATGAAATTTTCAGAATGATGGATTTGGGAGAGTGAACAGGAAGTTGACCAGCTGGTCCCCAATGCTGAAATATCATCCTCTCTTGTAATCCATATCAGAGCACGTATCTTTTGAAATATAAAACATGTAATAGAGGAGTGGAATAAAGACTGTTATGAACCGAAGGTCAACTGGTGAAAGCTGTGCAAGGGTGGGTCTTAGTTTGGTCTTAATTTAAAGAATACTGGCCAAGGTTTGTGAAACTCGTAATATAATGGTTGAATGCAGAAAAAAAAACTGATTCATTTCATAACAAACAAGTCTCCAGTTTCCCTTTGAAGCAATTTGCTACAATTGAAATGGTATCTCTTAATTGCTTGTTTCCAATAGATTCTAGGACAGCACGACCTGTGTTACTTGTATGTATGTATATGTGATCTTCCCGCAAGCAAGAACTCGCGAAAGAAGCCATGGAGGCTTATAGACTCGCAAGCTGACCGAAGCCAATCTCTCGGCACACATCCATTTAACGTCCATGTCGGGAAGTTGTTATTGAACAACACCCTTGCCAGACGACACACCTTGCTGTCGGCGGGGAATCGAACCGGGGATCTCATGACTGGGAGACGCCGGCGTTAACCACTAGGCTATACACTCCGCATCCACTTCAATTCACAATCAGACTAGATTGGAATTCTGCAATTGTAGAGGTTGTTCTCTGAGCTTGGTATTGTAGAGGTTGTTCTCTGAGCTTGGAATTGTAGAGGTTGTTCTCTGAGCTTGTCTTGGTGTGAGAGCCTCCGAAGAAACAGTTAAAGCTTTGATAGTAAATTGGATAAATTTTTAATACAGATTTCCTTTTTTGTTTCTGTGTGCAGTCCAAGAGTACCAACTGGACATTTCAGCAAAGCAGGGGCGACAGAAGATCAAGGAACTTTTCATGAAGAATGCCCACATCAAAGACATCAAAGTGATTGATATGTTGGTTATCAAGGTTTGTTCTATAGACAACAGATTTTTTTTTTTTGGGGGGGGGGGTATGCCTGAACTCCATAGATGTCAAATTTACTTTGGATTCACAGATGTACAATACAACTATCATTCTCTTAGTTATGGAGATTTATTTAACTCTGCTTTTAACTACAAAATCGAGATTCTTTGCAAGATATGGTGTGGTGAATATATTTCTGGGTACTGTATGAGGTGCCTACTCTTACAATAAATACTGAAATGCATTATGAGCATCTCAATGTATAAAATATGATATTAATGTTATGGTTGATTATTGGGCAAGAAATATGTTATAATGTTGATATTTTGTATTAACCTTTCAAATCATGATTATGGCAATGATCTGTAACCAACAGGCTTTCTCCATTCTAAAGTAGTAATGTATATGGTGCTTTAGAGTATCACAGAGTTTAGCAGTGGAGCAAGGTTAGATATATGTTAAATTTAATTGATTTTAGCAAATTGATAGGCTTTATGATGCCCTGAACATTATGAAATAGCGCCACCACTTTCAAATGATTTCAAGTTCTCAACAAACTAACTGTGCAGAAAGAGAGCAGCAATGAGGAGTGTTGCTTACCAAACAATAAGTTAAGAAAGATTGACCAGCTCAAATTCCAGAGCTAATGTTTCAAAGTACAGGCACTAGATGATATGAGCACATTATCAGTCAATAACAGGAAAAATACTCCACTGGAGAAAGACACCAAATAAATCTCCAAAAATATAAATTATGAGAGTCATAAGGGATGAAATATGGGATGTTTAGATACAAACGTATAGCTCCTGAGGCATCTTATTTACAAACAAGGCATAACACTTACAGTTTACACGCATACACATGATAATAAATAAACACAAACACACCATCATGACCAAATAGGTTTGTGATGCTATCCGCAGCAGAAGCCCAAAAACTGTATCTGGAGTTAGACCACAAGTTTTGTATACAGATGCCCAAGTGTCTCAGAAAGTTCCAAGTTTAAGTTACTTTTTGCTAAAAAAAGGGGTTTTGTTTCTGAAATGAACTTTGGTAATTTTATCAGCAAGTGATCACTGGGCCATTGTCTTTCTGGTTCTCTCAAGGATTCGTTGCTCTCCTTCCCTGTAGGACACTTTCTCAGTCAGAAGTCACTACATGGCATTATCACTTTTAACTGAATTGATTGAAAAGTTCCATTTATCACTTGACCTAGGGGCTCCCCCTTATGTCAGTATTACTGTTGTAGTGTTTTGGAGAATATCAACTACCTCCTAATAGGAATCTGAGGCCTTTTAAGCATATTTTAAATAATGAGCCCTTAGGTACTAGATTCTTCAAAGTTGTAGTTAATTAAATCGTCAAAACCACAATGCAATTTTGCATTCTGTTCTGCTTTAAACAAGTTTTTAAATAATTGGCATTTGGAACTAGAAAGTCCATGTGTAACTGTTGTGTTCAAGGATAAGAACTGCAAAGATGGAACGAGTCCACTTCTTTGATATGCTGATAACTTATCATTATTTGAGCTTTCAATGGTAACGTTTTAGCACCACTTAATACTCAAGTGTAGAGAGTAAAGAGGATTTAGGAATTTCATCCTGTTGATTTTTCAGGGTAAGCAAGATCTAGAAGAAACGATTCACATTTGGAAGCAGAGGACTCACCTGATGAGGTACTTCTATGAACCTCCGAACAAACCACCAACAGACTTCCTATCAGGATTCTATGCCGGAAAACGTTGACGGTTCAGCTAAAACCAAACTAGATTTGTGTTTGTGAATAGAACAAAAGTTTGCAATCTTTGTGTTCACAGGTTATGCCTTCCAGATGACCACAAAACCCTTTCAGATGGAGGTTTTGAACACAGTTTAGCAGGGATGATTTTCAAGCTTATACAAATCTTGACACTTGCAGGACAGACAGACAAGTGGCATATTATGATCAAGTTAGTACGCGCACTGACGGACATGTTTGCATGGATCAATCTTGCTCCTCAGCTCATCTGTAAGATTACCTTTAAAACCAATCCTGTGACGACAGCAGTAGAAATGTATTGAGGCAAATTTCATTCTATATCTGGTGAACATAATATCAACGTCATAATAATGGTATTTTGTGACATGAATTTTATGAATAAATATTTAGAATAAATTATAAAAATATTTGTTTATATATATATATTTGTGTGTTGCTACTGTTTGGTGAGTGTTGACATGTAAATCAGTTACGCTTAAAGCAGGTGATAGTGTTGGCAGGGTAATTTCTATCGACATCAAAACTGGTTAAGCTGGAACATTCTTACTGGTTTGTTGGCATGAAAGTCACATGAGATATTAATGTTCTGAGGAAGGGATATATTTGAGATGTTGAACATCAATACTCAAGTCCAAAGCTAGTACATAGACAGTGGAGGGAAAGGGGGGGGGGGTTTGTTCCCACTTTCCTAACCATGATCCAAGTTACCAGATTTGGGTAATATTGGCCCAACAAAGTGCTACACCTTCCAGGAACTTTGCCACCTGGGCTTTAAAATACATTCCAAGAGGAGGATGTGCACTTTATGCAGGTATGTTTTTGTTCTCCCCCGAAAAACTGCTTGCCCCATTCCCGCACTTACCATTCCCTAACTTTGGAATTTCTGGTGCTTGCTTTATATTTAAGAATCAGAGCTGGTGTTTTCTTTGTCACTAACTTTGCGCTAATCAATGATGGAATTTGGACCTTGTGATGTAAATCTTCATAAACACTTTGTAGTGCATTGTTTTAGAAAATTGGATGAATCTTATGGGGGAGTATTGAATGAAGATTAGAGAAAGACAACAAGCTGTTTTAATTTTTATGTTCTCCCGATTTCAGACTATTCTGGAACCGATGGAACTTGATAGTTTAAACCTGTGTGTCTTAATTACATCAAGTTTTAAAGTTACAAGCTTGTAAATCTGCTCCTCCCTATTTCTGAAAGCAACCTAAAGCTTGACCTAATCTTAATTGATGAGTATAAACACAATTTCTTTTTCTTATAACCTCAATAAGCGTCTCGACTATTTACCAAAGAACCGTAAATGGATCTACAGGTAACAGTCTCTCAATGATAGCATAATTTAGTGAAACTTACACTCAGGGGTAGAAAATATATGAGGTAGAAAAAAGAAGAGAATTGGATAAGAAAGGTTTTAATTTGACACCTAATGTATTTTAGGACAGAACATGTGAATTATCACAAAAAGATAAAATCTGTTTTGGCTTCATATTGAACAGTTCCACCTTTCACATCAAACATTACAAGTCCAACCTGGTAAGCCCTCCCTTGGATTATACTTCGTAGATCATATGGTACCCGGAAAATGCTCATTTTTCCGGGTAGAAACGAGCGTAACCAGGTTGAACTTGTCATGAAGGTTGCATACATTCAGACATGTACTATACAGTTATACTTTCACCAGTCGATCTATCCTTCCAACTATAAAGTTATACTTTCACCAGTCTATCTATCCTTCCAGGAGTTCATACTGTTACATCACATAGAAGTTATTATTTTTTAAGTTATTATTCTGAGTATCATAACAATAATAAGATGTGAAGTAACTCACTGAGCTATTACACATTTCAAATTTCCCTGCACCGTTTCTAGCTCTAGATTAGAAGAGATAGAAAAGAAAGGCATATTTGCAGCTTCATTATAAATTTCAGACAACACTAAATATGCTGAAGAGATGCCTTGTCCATAGGGATGAACTTTTGCTTGCAGAGACATAAATAAACGTGAATACAACCAAAAAGCTATTCACAGGCAGAATTCATTTATTAGCCATTCATTCTACCTAACATAAGGTAAAAAAAAAGCAGCAGCGGTTTATTAATTATCGTTTTACCAATCCACCGGTAGTTTGCTTGACTTCAATTTCAGGTCTGAGGGTGATTCACACAATGACATTCAACTTGGACGCAAAGGGAGAATTGTTTACTGGAAGACAAATGAACCAGTTACCTCCGGCACAGAACATACCTCCCAAACGTGTCTCAACCAGCTTAATATCACACTATTATATTAGACAAATACAATGAATCAAATCATTCAAAGTACTATAATTAACTAACGGTAAAACACCCTAATGAGAACATATTTGACAACAGAAATGACTAAATCAAAGCAGTGACGTTTACAAATTCCTTCTTTTTTTTTCACGGCAGCAGATACACAATGAAATAAAGGTTTCTTCTAGTAGTTATGATTATTCAAGCCAGTCGGCTTCTTGCACCAAACTACAAGCACTGTCAATAATGCAACTCGGGAATTATTACTATAAAAGAACTTTATCTGAGTTTTTAAACATTTCAAGTGCATGAAATTGAGGAAAAACAAAAGAAAACAACAAGTATACCTTTCATTTCACATGTACAAGAAAAAATCTAAGAATACTACACATAGTACAGAATATCTCCTGGGGGTGTTACATTTAGCGCAAATTTTTTAAGAATTTAAAAAAAAATTGGTTGTCCCTCGAAAACCAAGGTCATAACATTTGGTTGTCTGAACAGCAAAGAGTTGTCAGATTGTACAATGTAAGAGAGATGTGTAGTTTTGTGTTGAATAAAACCAGCTTTAGGCCAGTTACCCCTTCCCCCTCCAGCCCCCTCCCCCCTTTCAGGTGGGGTATAGGTCTACCTCTATTTCATTCAGCATCTCTAAAGTGATGGAGGAGAAACAGGGCATCATTTTATCCTGTTTAAACGTTCCGATGCAATCCGAAATACAATCAGTCCGTTAGTCAACCTGCATAGCTGATTTTGGTTGTCCAAACATAAATTTGGTTGTCTCAGACAATCGGACCACCATTAAATATTTGCTTTGCTCACACTAGTTTATAACATCCCAAAAAAAGTAGACGTCTAGACAAAATATAAACCCTGTCAGGCTACCACTGGACGATGAAAACCATTCTTGATTGATACACGAAATGTTTCTGAATTTGCCTTGTAATACAAACTAAACCCTGAATATATCATTAATTAGAACATTGAATATTAACTTACAACCGCAAACCTGAACTTTTCACTTTCCATATAGTCTTAAAAATCAAAAGTAGAAAAAGGTTCAACCACATTACCAAAGTGTATCCATGGAAACTAACTCATTACAAGAACACTACAAAAAACAACAAAAAGAAAGAAAGAAATACATACTTCAAACTTTTATGAATTTAGATCTAAAGAAAATATGAATACATGTACAAATTGAATAAAATCATAAAATTAGGTCTTTTTTGTACACAATAGTACTATGTTTTATTTACAAATAGAAATTTACCAAAATAAATATCACAACAGCTGTGCAAACTTTACTGCGATCCCACATACATGAATTCACATACAGTTTTCCACTATACACACATCTTTGTGTTACTCTAAAGTCATGACAAACCTACGAATCACAAAAAAACATGAAAGCTGTCCAAGGAGCTCAGAAATGTTTGGTTACCTGTAGAGCCAGTGGTGAGCCATGCTTACCTATGACTTGTTTATGTAGAGCGGCAACATACATATTAAACTAAAATTTGTCATTCAGAAATATTGACATCACATTTTATTTCAAACATATCCTTGAGCCGTACCATTGATACCATATTTCTGCATCTCACAGAGAATCTAACCTTCCAGACTTTCTCTTACAGTTATGGGAACCAATTTCCGTTCAATTAGATAGCTTAAAAATACCAATACCAACTGCTCGGGTGCTTCCCATGTACAGAAGGTAACACACAGTGACATGTCAATGTGACATAAAAGGATATAAAAATATGAGACTTTCATGACTAAACAAACCAAAACTTATTTACAAACTGCTTTTCTACTACTTTAAGTGTCCTGCAGTCTATCTGATAAGGATATGATTAGCTAATGGCAAGTTACTGTCATGCATGTAACTCTGAAAATCATATTAAGGATACAAGCATAATATGCACTGTTTGAAACATGACAAAGCATAACTTATTCACGTCGACGCACTTTGCTATAAAAAATAAGAAGTGAAAGGGAAAACTAGAATATTTTGGTTCTAAGAAGGAAATGAATTTATCCTAAGACTAATATGAAAGACAATTTTTTTATTATGATGATGATACCAGAAAGAGCACCACAAAAAAAACATGAATAGATAAAGGTATCTCCACTTAACTAGAAAATCACTTTGAGAAACTCTCAGTTTGATGCTGTATGTTACAATATTCCAGGTCAACTTGAAGTACTGGGAGTGGCAAGGGGATGTAAGTGGAAGCTCTTCATATATCAGTTTTGACTTTTGTCAGATTCTTAACGAAAAAATGCGAAACAATCTGCAAGAATCAAAACCTGTAGACCGATTCTGTAAAGCTTAACAATTACCATTGAAAGGGTTGTTCTCCTGACTAAACAAAACAAGTCAGTTGCCAACCACTTCTTTCACCAAACCAAAAACATTTCCTACAAATTTATGATCATTAAAATCTACGCAAAACCCTTTTCTTTTCTTTTTTTTTTGGGTAGGATTACAATTATTGCTTCCCATTATTTTATTTCAAAGTTTATTTTAAATAAATTCAATGCCTTCAAATTTGACATCACTGAACTTTTCGTCTTCTAATAAAATATTCCCCTTCAAGTCGAAAGCAGTTACGTAAGTGGCAATCTTCCCTTGATCCTCTTCCGTCTTCAAGGCCACGATGACCTCGTCGTTGGTACCGGGAACAAATTTAAAAGAGGAAAATCCACGGATTGGATTCAAAGCTCCGATTTTGCTGACTTTGATGTCTTTGAATTCTTCGCAGCAAGAAATGAGTAGATTGGTGGCCCGTCTTTCGTCGGCCTGTTCTTCATATTTTTCGTTGCTAGCTCTCCGTGGAAGGAAAAACCACCTCTTGTGGACGCTACTCCAGACACCTGACTCGTGAATCATGTATCCTGAGAGGAAAGAAAATAAAAACGGGAATAAATCAAGAATTCTATCAGTTATTGATCGTGATTGAGAATCTTATACAACAGGACTGTGAAACACCACACTCATGTTTGAATGCAGTGATTGTAGTAACTCAACCAGATTTCAAACTGTAGACATTTTGTGAAATACCACATGAAGGTCATGATGATGATGATGTAACCATCTGGATGATAAGATCCATACTGTAGTCCTGAAGACTATGCACTTGTCGAGCAGACACCGGTGAAGCCCACAAGATTCCGAGTTGATAAAGGTACAAGCTAGAAAATATGCTGTAAGCTTTAGAACATTGGTAGATTCAGAAAAGCAGAGGGCATGGACAATGACTCTGAAATGGGTCATAAGTGGGAGAGTGGGAGGGGGAAGTGCTAACAATAACATAGGCGGTTACAGCTGTTGGATCTCATCACACTGGAGATTAGGAGGTTACGTGGTGACTTGATTCAGGGTCCTTGATGGGGACTTTTTTCTACTAAACTAAACATTTCACAGATATTTGTGAGCCACTGTACTGTAGGTGTAATGGAATGTATGAGTATATATGTACAGGACATAGGTAATGCATACCGGGATAATCATATCCTGCTTTCTGTCTCATAGCGTTGTAGTTATTCTTCCATGGGAGATGGTGCACCGATCCTTGGTAACTGATTACTTTCACCCACTGTGGAAAATAGTTGACCAGTTCACCAGTGACAGTGGTCCACTCTTTACCCAGTCCTCCAACAAATAGATTGTCTCCTTTCCTGGCCATCCATTCTCCTTTAAAGCCTTTCAAGGGGGAAAACAAAAATCGAACATTGAATTAACAATTTGGCAGCTAAAGTGTAAATTTTGTGTTAACTTAAACTTACAAAACCACAAAACTAAAATGGACTTCTTTGAAATCTCCTTTTCCAGGATAACTATAGGTATAATTTTTAATCTTGATATGTTTGTGATACAGCAGTCCAAGAGAATGGAGATTTAAAGTAGTGCTTAGGTTTCTATTGCTGCACTTTGGTTTACAAGATTAATCAGCATTAAAATACGCTTCATCTCTGGACTGCTCCTTAAAGTCTAAACTGATGATGCCTTGGCTCATCAGTGCATACCTTAATAAACTTACATCTAAAGTTCTAATATCTTCATCAATTTATCTGTTTTTTACTTCAAATAAACAAAAAAATAGTACCCTTGGATGACATTCAACATCATTTTCTTGACAGATTTGTTATGAATTGTAAACATGTTCTTTAAGGTCACAAGTCATGTGTTTGTTTTTTCTTTATGTATTGGATCTATTGGACTACAAGTACAGTAGTTCATCCACTTTAATCCTTCAAATTCCAAATGTTCAACTGGGACATCTGTCACGAACTCAAAGAGCGACACACAAGTACTGTACAACCTGCACTCAAAATGCAATGTTTCGTAATGGTGTACAACTCATCAAACATTTTCTACCTAATGTCTTCCTTCAATGTATGCCAAGAAGGTTAACCATCGATCGTAGTTCTGTAAGTTTTACGTTACGTGTTACAGCCAAGTTCGTAAGTGTACTAAGATCATGCCTACTGTATTGTAGTTTTTAACCGTCAGATCAACCTACCAATCATGATAACAGCCCAGATGGAATATAATAATCCACCATGTGCATACACCCGGTGGTCTGTTGTACATTTGAACACACCAGTATAGTGCATACCTTACACATTATCTAGAGATACTGATTCAGTTTGAACAAGCAGTATTTTAGATATCCTTTTAAATAAACAGAAACAGATGTAGATTTACTGCAAACAGATTTGTGTACTTAAGTCTATCAGAAGGTCTACGGTTGGTACAGTAACCTCGGTCTGAGAGTGCACATGACATAAATTGGTTTGTAAAATTTGTGTTTGTGTTTCCACTTTTACTAGAAAATCTTTCCAGTGAAATGTGACTATGAACAGTAGAACCTGCCAAATTATCAAGTACTGTAATGTACAAAGAATGCACATTGTACACTGAGGCTAACGTTGCTGTAGTATATATTGGGAGAAGGATGTGGGTGTGGGAGGGGTGAGGAATAGTAATAAATTAATAGCCTTTTCACATTGCTGTTTTGTAATGGATGATGAATTTTGCTTTTAAAAAGTACACTGTAACCCTTTGGGTCTGTATACAGTATGCTGACATGCAAACCATATTTAGACTTGAATAGCAAACATTGAGCAATTGTATGCTTTACTGTTAGTGACATGACTATATTCCTCAATATATTAATCTATGCCTGTTGAATTGCTAAGTTGCTATATATGGTAACTTTACATGTGTATTGATACCACTATTTCAGTTGACTGTTTGATAGGGAAAGCGTGAATTAATTATTTATCTTAATTTGCTGGTTGCATTTAATTAGCTACTGTACTGTACTGTACAGTATAGTATTATACTGCAGAAGCTTCCCATCATGATCAGACAATTAACCTCAGATCAAATGAGGACAATTTCAACAGCTCTAGTCATATAGGCTAGAGTGCAGTGAACAAGTACTATCAGTAACTACTACTACACTACATCAACTGATGTTTTGAAACAGAGATAGCCCTTGGTAAATTGTTCATATAAATTGTTGAAAGCACTAGATTATAATCTTCTTCTTTAATAGCTCTTTTGTGTCACACTGTCACTACTTCTTTGTGATCATTAGATACTGACCAGTACACTTGGCATGTAGTAAGATGAAATGGGTTTGCAAATTTAGAAGGGGAAAAAAGAAAAGATAAATCACATCTTGATCAGAGTGTTTTAACAATGGTGGAGACAATCATGAGTCAGAGGCTCAATAACATGATCTGTTCAATAAATGATCCCCTTAGATCCCTGAGAAGTGAGAACATTATGGCAGCAGCCACCATTTAAGCTTAGTAGCACCCAGCTAATCAACCAATCTACTTTTAACAATAGCTGTTTCAAAACAGCAGTGGACATGTACTACAATATGGGGTAAACATAAAATCATGCATGTACCCATCCCACAATTTTAATGCATGAATGTACTTAACAAGGATTTGGAATATAAGTGACAATTTAGATTATTAAATTACAGTAGACACTCCCAAATGGCTCATGATTTTACCATATTCTACCACAGTAGAGTGGCAACCAATGGTGGTCCTTTCACAGAAAGTGGCCCCTGTACCTATAGAAACCCCGATTTCACCACTAGTTGTCTATTACTGTATGCACATTGTCATCCAACCATTGTCAATAATAATGAAGGTTTACTGAAGCTTTAGCTGTAGATTGTGGTAAATTGGTAATATTGATTAAAAACAGTCTGTAGGCATAACATGACAATGACAGGTATGAATTAAAACCACTCTACTTTAGCTAGCCACTCTACAATGGAAATTATATGTGTTCATGAACAGGGTTAAGACATCATTGTCCTAAATTGAAAACCAAAATCATAACATCTACTGTACACAATTTAACTGAATTTAACTGCAACAGTTATTGTACAGAAAGATTACTGTACTGTAGCACATTTTGTCTAGATGAAAACACATTGATGAAGTTAACAAAATTAACATTCTTCAAAATATTAACTATGTAAATGCACAAATTGGTGTGACCATTTAAAAAAAATTTTGTTGACATTCCTGATGGACTAGCCTACTTGTTATCCAGTACAGTAGTAACTGAATATAATATGTGTTTCTAAACAGTGCAACTGTAGGAACATAACCATTAAACCACTCAACAGGAATGATATAAAAGGATGACTTTGCACAATCTGGATTGTGAACTTTCAACAAGAATTATTCAACACAAGAAGCATTAATATTATGAAAGTATTCTTACAGGCAGAATCTTGGAAGGGAATTATCTGCAAGTGTATGGCAAAATGTCCAATTAGCTATACCTGACAAGAGTAAGATAAACAGGCTCACCTACTTTCACTATTTTAATAACTAACATGCTTAAGGACCCCAAAGTTGCTACGTATAGGCCTAGCTGCAATAAACATACATAACGAAGGATATCATAGTTTTGAACAATTACATCAACAGTGAATAATTCTATATTGACGAAAATTTTGTGAACACTGAATTACTTATCACCTTTGCCAGACGAAGCATCTCCATCCGGTAAGATTGTCCATGGTATCACAGCATTATCTTGTACCTCGTACACCACACCAGTCCGGTCATCCACAGTGTATAGTTTACCATTGAAACAGATGAGCTCTGACAGTTCCATGCCCCGTCCACCTTGCGATAGTTGGGATGTTAGCTGTGTCGAATCATCATCAAATTGCACAGAAACTTTATCATGATATGCATTGATAGTCAAATATCCTTTCAAGTAATATGCATACCACAGATTTTTGGAATCACTAGCTTTGGAGTTTGTGTCCAGATCTGAAATCAATCCGATTCTATATTTTCTTCCATTAGGTGTACTGACTGGTGGAGTAAGTGGGTAAGTTCTGTTGTAAATGGCATTTGATGTAAATTTTATCAAATCATCGCCGCGAGAATATTCTGATAAAGCAGCCCCGTTATTCTTCCCGTCGGGAAGAAGCAGGAACAAAAGTAACACTAGTAAGACCATTATAACAGGAACCAACACAATGTTTTTCTTCACTCTGACTGGAGTTGAGCCCACACGTAGATCTCCTACACCTTTCACCGGCCCTTTATATCCACCCGGCATGTTTCGCAATGATTTAATCAGCAGGTTGTTTGTCTTATTACATGTGCGCCACTTATCGCTTCGTATAATCGATAATATGCAAGCGGTTCAAGGGTCCACTAAATCCGATCACAGAAATGAGTACGGGTTGCATAGGCTTTAGATACCACAATAGGCTAGTATTTTACTGTGTAGGTAGAATGTAGAATGTATCCTAACGTAGCCTAATCAGTACCAGTGATTTTCGTGCAGGCCACGTAGCAAGATCAGTCTATGATTATGAAGGCTTGTCAAGCACACTCCTGTAGACAATGAGGAAATCAAATGAAGATACTGGTAAACGCCATTGAATAGTATATTTGCTGGGTTTTCCTCTCTAATCGTTCTCTGTTACTGAGAAGCACTCGACAATACTTTTATAATGAAGAGATTTAGTAGTATTAGTAATGTACTGGTACTGCGGCAACACGAATAGCCTAGCACTATTCATTAACCAGTACTAGTATTGCACCTAGCTAACTAGCTACGTACGCAAACCGTCGATAGTTTGCCGTGTCAGCATCGTCCACTGCACTGCACACACGCTGATTTCAGCACCTGGGAACCCAGAGCCGGAGTTGTCTGCTGCCACCTATTCTTGCATATCCAATTCCAAGGGCTTGAGCGGAGGTGTTGAGATTAATTAAGGTCGGGCCACTGGAAACTTTTGTCGCCGGGTAATAGTTTTTGTGTGATATATCCCATATTTTCCCGGTCCCAAATTTTGTTAGCCAGGCCTCGGAGCTGCATCCCCACCCCTTGGGTTCCTGTCACGTCAGGCCTGGGTTGAGGTAACCCGGATATTTACGTCCCCCACCCAAACTTTTCTTTTAATGAAAATACAGCAAGACGGCTAAAAACGTATTTTACTTTTTTCTGGCGTTTGAAATTCGCTGCGAGATAGAACAGTTGTAACTTGACCAATGGGACATTGCACACTATACATTTCTTTCGTTGTTATTGCTTACACAGAGGGATAGCTGATCAATGAAAGTAGGAAGGTGAGGTCTCAATCCGTCACGGTATTGAAACGTCAGTTATCATCTCAACCCCTCCTCTTCCCCTTCCTCCTTTCCCATGTACCCCGACAAATATATAAACCCGCCCAACACACACACTCATAACGACTGTTAAAATGAGTTATCTTCCTTGACCTTCAGTGTGGCATTCTCCTCGGTGTGTTGGTGCCAGATTAATATATTCTTTAGACACTATACAGTTGACACTTGACAACTATCATACAGAACATCTGCAGTGAAAATCTCAGATTGAAGTATCATCCGAACTTAGTTTAGGCTGCAGAATAAACCGTACAGGACCCTGATTCTATGATATACCCAAAAATTCAATCCAACTTTTATATTTTACATGAAATCTAACCAACATCCCGGTAACAATTTCTTCTATTCCAATGTACCGCTTTCAAGACCTGTTCACTTGAAGTTAGGTCAACTTAAAGTGAACTTAAAACAAACAAGTAAAAAAAAATGTTTTTTGACTTTCAAATTCGAATGGGAATCAAGGGCGGCGGAACCGGGGGGGCACAGGGGGCACGTGCCCCCCCCCACTTTTCCTCAGGTTAAAAATGTGCCCTTTTTCTACATAAAAATTGTACTCTTGATCACCTTATTAGGTCAGCATAGGCGTAGGAGCCCAATCTG
>KN888180.1:5359-15557 GCA_000934455.1 Apostichopus parvimensis | reverse complement strand
TATGCTCTAATTAACGATAAGCAAACGACTTCGCCCAACTCAAATTTATGTCCGCCGATTCTTAAACCGCCGTATGTTTGACGATCAAGGAAAAGGTATTATTACAAAACATATGGAATAACACTTTTGGTTTTATTGCCAGCAGATCCATTGAGAAGTTCCGGTGAAGACGTATTTACCACGGGATCAAACGGCAGTTTCAGTAACGAAAATTATACATCCATTAAAACCAGTGAAGATACAGAAAGGAGACAATCTGGTGCTAAATCAAGTGAATCGTCCATGAGAAACAAAGAACAGGCTAATGGAAACGAAATCCGAATAATATCTTGTAGAGTTACAGACCCGTTAACTGACATTTCTACTTCTAGTAATAGCACCGAAAAATCCCACCATATTCCCAACAGATCAATGGGATGTATTTGCCAATACCCATCAGGCGCACGACCAAAAGAGTACGGAGGTATGATATTGAATTGAAAAAAATGTGGCTTTGGTTTAAAAGTCGTTCCATTATAGTTATATCAGATTGTGAGGTATAAGGTTCACTTTCATTTCTAAGGCTGCAATGGTTGCTAGCAAAATGTATTACACAAAACGTGAAAACAATATACTATAACCACGTTTTGAATTGAATATCAAGAGAAGCAAGACAATTATTGAGGACAGGTTAGAAATCGCCTTGACTTTTTCTCTCACGAATTTGATTGATCATGTCCACAGACAAACGTAGATGATAACATGGGCTCAACCATGTTTTACGTTCTTGCCGCCGACCGATGGGAAGCTATTCTCCAGCTCATGCACTGGTCGTTTTCGGAAAATTTTTGGAGTTCTGATTTAGTTCAATATCATAAACGAGGTTACCAACAGTAACTTAAGTAAATGGAATCGGCGGTTGTTGCCGTCGGAAATAGGTAATTTCTTATAAGAACGGGGGCACTGGCGGTTAAATTGAACCTTGGTAGAACTAAAACATTCAATTCCGATTATTTTCAGCTCCATTATCGCCTACACCTTCCTCTCAGATTTCACTGATAAGAGAAAGAAACCAGCCAAAGTCAAGCAAGTTAACATCGTATCATGACAGTAAGTTATTGTCTTCGGCTCGGAAACGCAAATATTTCGATGTATAAATGTGTGATACATTCAGAGGTTCGTCACCTGGAAAGGTATATAAAGCACTGCATACAACCAACGCAGATGTTCGACAGTGGTTACTTCGTAGCAACGTCGGGTACCTTTAGGATTTAAGAGGGGACCCATTGACTACACTTGGAGTTGATGAATGCTCACTGAGGATGATCACTCAATGAGATCCGACCTTGATGTTTGCTCCATTTACAAATTCTGTCCTTATGAGATCTGGCGGAAAGTAAAACTAAGACATTCTTTTAATTGTCTTATTCATACCAATAGGCGCCATGAAAATTATAACCCAGCTACCAACGTGAAACCCATAAAAGAGGTGGGGGTATTATCCTACATTTTAAATATGGCTACATTCCCATGTAAACAAAAAAACAAATATGAGTTAATGTGATTGATCGTCGGTAAATAAAGCAAAAGGGATTTTAGCCGTTGGGCACTCCTCCTTGGTGCTATCATTGTGGTTGTATTTTCATCGTCCCTCCACCCCTTGCCCTCTATACCATCACCGTCAAACCATATGGGAGCAAAGTATTTTGTTTTAACATCCCTACAGGTGATGATGATTTCGAAATTGTTACAAGCAAAGTGTTAATACCAGAAGAAAGGGGAACTAGTATTAAAAGTGGTGCAATCACACTACATGAAAGAGAAGCTGTATCTCCGCAGAAGAAGGTCACGTGTGATTTAGAGAGAGGAAGAAGCAGAACCTTTAGAAGTTCGAATACACTGGGCGATCTGGAGATTACATCAAAGCCAAATTTAACCATGGTTAGTTCAACAAGCCCAAAGAATCAACCCTTTACAACATCTACCAGCCAACCAAACGCTTCTAGAGGAACTGATTCAACGGAGGCATCTTTATTCGGTCACAACAAGGGGAGCAGTACTGGTAACAAGCTCTATCAGAATGGTCAGTCTAGCAATCGATCATCTGCTATCATATGATCAACTTGGACAAGGAAGAGAACGTTAATACACAGAGAGTTTACACAAATTCTTGACACAAAATAGCTAGGGATGTGTTAGGGTAGGCTTATCTATTATGTCGGGCGCTCCAGGTCGCGCAAAATGCACAATTTCATGAACGGTTCCCTTGAACGTTTACCTTTCGTTTGATGTGTGTGTTCAGTAACTTAAAAAAAAGTGTATATTATTTTCAACATCAATAAATGCATCAGCTTTCTTTGTTAAATGTATAGCTGTAACGTATAATGACGTGAGTTTTTATGTTTAAAAACCACATCGCTTCCAGAGAAATATTATCTGATAAATGCCCTGCTAAAAAGCTCTGTTGTTATTTTCCTCGAAAACCAAACTCTGTTTACAACTTAAACATTATTGATCTGAAATATGCTACAAAGACAAAGATGATCGATTATGAAAGATCTACACCTGCTGTATTGCATCCCAAGATGTGTAGATCATTACGATGATTTCTTCCCCTCTTTTTTTGCTTCTGGAAATACGTAAAATTTTCGAATCTTAAGGAAAACACACTGCAGCCCTTAATCCAGTGAAGTATGCTCAACTTTCAAACCTTTTCATAACTTTCATCCTACTTAGTTGGCAATGCCATTACAATGTCGCAATATATTTACTTCTCACATATGCTTTTAATGGCTTTTTAAAACGTACCATTGGATTGCAGAAATTTGATGTGGTAATTGCCCCTAAAAGCATAGCAACCAGTGGTGTACTCTGTAAATGTGCTTTTTGCTTTCTCTTTATATGTTCAATATACGTATATATGGTGATAACAGACAACGACAGGGATAAAGTCCAAATTTCGGCAAACAGCGATATTATTTCAATGTTTGTCTACGAACTTTTATTTAACGCAAGTAAATACTCAAACCTACTGGTGTAAGATTAAATATTTGTATTGCCTTTAAATATGAGTAACTTGAGACAGAAGAAACCTGCATAAGAATACTCATTGCATGAATAGATCATATGAGAATACCAGGAACCAACCCATATGCTTAAGTAATGAATATCAAACATTCCCATGAAATTCATTGAATGTTCTCATGTTTCAACCCACAGATTCGCAAGGGGTGATCAATGCAATGAGGGATAGCTTGATTTGTCCTATTTGTCTTGACTTGCTTGAAAACGCAAAAACGCTTCCATGTCAACATGTGGTCTGCAAAGAATGCCTAGAACAATGGATGGCCAGTAAAGGTGAGTTGAGATGCCCCACCTGTAATACCAGACAATCGAAACCAGAAAGTGGAGTCAATGGTTTACCTTCTAACTTCATGTTGAACAATCTAGCAGCAGAGATGAAGAAACTAGATCCACAGGAGGAAACTGATTTGACTGTCGTTGAAGAGGAGGAGAAGGTTCATGAGGAACCCCACTCTACTTCAGTCGGTGCAACTCTTACCAATGAACATAGTACGCATTCATATCCAGATGATGACGAATGGCAGCGAACACCTGTTGCCAATATGTCATTCTTGGAAAGGTTGGGCACGAGATTTAGCTATCGAAAAGGTTGGGCAATAAAACTGAGAGTTCAGTTATGTAATGCAGAAGGACATCCCATACGCGGCAGATCCTCTGATATAGTTCATTCTACTGTTTGTGACCCAATGAAAGAGGAAGTTGATGTTTCTAATGTGAGCCCTAATCAAGGAACTGGAGATATTATTATGAGTTTCATCCCGCAAAGAATTGGTGTACATACGGTCAATACATACCTAGCTGGAGAGGCAATTGTCGGTTCTCCTACGAAAATTGTGGTCTATTCAACCGGGCAAATATATTTGGTATTGAAGCCTGTGGGATTAAGTCGTCCAAAAGGAATTGCATTGCTAGGAACCGAGATATTCATCACAGATAACTTGGTTATAAAGACAAACTGGTCTTGCGAACAGTGCAATTTCTCCGGGACAAACTCACATGTCCGTAGTGACCTTGTAAACCCATTTGGCATCACAGAGTACGCTGGGAGATTGTTTATAACAGATTTGCATAGCAAATGCGTATATGTGTATAACAACAATGGACACCTGCATACATTTGGTAAGGGATGTATAAAAAACCCAACAGGAATAGCTGTCAGTAAAAATGGCATGATTTACGTCGCCGATAGTTCATCAAACACCATAAAGGCATTCTCTTCGACCTTCTCGCTCTCTCGTAGCGCTGACTTGAACTGTAAGATGGGGCTGAAATGCTTTCCGGCATTACTAGCTCTGAATAAAACAGACAATAAAATTATAGTTGCTGATAACGGTGCTAACCTCATCAGAATTGTCGATCTCGATACGGGTAGGATTAAAATTGTCAAAACAAGGGTACAGCAGGCCCCTGCCACACCTTTCGGTGTTGCAGTAGATCAAGACGACAACATTTTTGTTTCATTGACGTTTGATCCGTCTAGGCTCTCTCAGCACCAAGTGTTTCGAAATAATCAGACACGTAAAACAGGCGGTGCAATCAATATTTATGCTCCTAGTGGATATTATCTGGGAACAATTGGTGATCAAGATCTGGTACGACCCCGTGGTATTTGCATTGTCAATGACCCGTCACCGCAGCTCTTGGTGGTTGACGCTGGAAACTCTGAACGGAATCCGTGTATAAACATGTACAGAATTTAATTGAAGCGTATTGTGATGTAAGTAAATACTGTAAGATTTATTGTAGCAGAGAAAGCTTTTCATAAGAATGAGTGTGTCTGTTAGTTGGAGGAATCATGCTAAGAAGTATACATACACATATTATGATAATACTGTAACGAAAATTTACTCTGTATAGCCTACTTCATTTGTTTACGCCGCTGGTGGCTTTTCTTGCTAGCAATTCGGTGCATGTGTGAGTGTGGTAGCCAATTGGCTAAGGCGTCGGACTCGTGATCCAAGGATTGCTGGTTCGATCCCTGCCTAATTCATTACGTTGTGTCCTTGGGCAAGATGCTTTATCTCACTTGCCTCTCCCCACCCAGGTTTTAAATGGGTACCTGTGAGGTAACTTGTCATTGGGCGCAGTATGTAACTGCTGCCGACTGGAGGGATTGTCCCTGGGACAGGTTATCATTGACCAGGGTAATATAACGTCTGTAAAGCGTTTTGAGACCTATCGCTGGTGTGAAGCGCTATATAAAAATCAAATAGTAATAGTAGTATAAATGTTTTGTATCTTCTTCTCATGTATAACTTGAACTAACTAAGAATTCACACGTGTAGACATAACCGAGGAAGCACAGAGAGCACACGTCAACCGAGGGTCTCCGGATAGTGTCTGCCAATAAAGACAACAAAAATGTATTTTCTGAAAGTCCTATGAAAAAGTCATTGTACATAAATCATTGATAAACGTATTTGGCGTGACTGTCGTAATGTTTGTCTAATTTTAAGAGAGTTTACGTTGTGAACTGACGTAATTAAGTCCGTGGTTTTTATCATTGAGATAGCAGTTTGACCGGTCTCGCCCTCTTAGCCTTTCTTGATCTTATAAGAAATAATATGCAAACGAATGATCTTACATCAGGACGTTGCACAGCTGCACTCGTCTTCGCTTTTAAAGTGCTAGCAGAAAAAGCTATAACATCCGTAGGTTATACTATAAATCTATTGGTACTAGATATGAGCAAGGCGTTCGACACAATTCAAAAAGGATCCTTGCTTAATGACCTAGAAAAGTTTCATGACAATGACGAACTTCACCTGATATCACTGCTAATCGATAACGTCTCCTACACCGTCAAACTAGAGGGCAAACTCGGACTTCCTTTTAACACTTACATTGGTTCACCACAAGGAGACATTGCAAGCGCACTATTTGTTATAACTTATCTAGCCAACTCTTTGAAATCAGATGATAACGATATCTAAGCAGTTATCCTGCCATCTCAGTTAGCTGATCATGATTACAGCACAACCACCAACTCTTTTCTTCACAGTAGACCAACAATACGCTGATGATATCTCTTGGGCATCAACTGGTCAGCATATACTGCAAGATATCGAAAAACGAGTTTCTGAGAAACTGACAGGAAGGAATCTGAAAATCAATTGCACAAAAACTGAGAAATTTTCAATCACAAGAAAAGGAAATGAAAGTTGGAAGAAGTGTAAATATGTTGGAAGCTTGGTGGGGACCAAAAAGATATTAACCGAAGAATTGGTATAACCAACGGTGCTTTCAACACACTGTCAAGTATTTTCAAAAGCAAAAAGATAAGCCGGAACATTAAGCTTAGGATTTTCGAGGCTTTATTAAAGAGTTTTTTTCTTGTACAATTGCGACCTGCGGGGCACAACGAAGGATCTTGATCGCAAACTTGACACTTTTCAAAGGAGACTACTTCGTAATATTTTCAACATTAGATGGACCAATAACAATTGGTTATCAAACGATGAGCTCTACAATGAAACCAACCAAACACCTTGGTCATCCATAGTCGCACATAGAAGATTGAGATTTTTTGGTCATGTAGCAAGACTCCAGGAGGACGCTCCAGCAAAGGTTGCTTTAAGAGAAGCATTGAGACATACTGTTAAACCAGTAGGAAGGCGCGCGACTACCTTGTTTGGAAAAATAAAGTCGCAATTTAAGGACGTTAACATTAACAAGTTCGAGGAAGCAATAAACCTTGCACAAGATCGTGATACATGGCGGAGGTTAATCACTGAGCATGTCGTATAGACGAGACTCAACTTACTACTACTTACTATCTTACATCAACTATTCTTTGTGACAAATTTTCTTCAAGCGAAGTTTTAACGTAAAATATATGAGCATTAAGCTGGCTTAACTGTACACACAGCCTATGTACAGTACTGCGTTTATCGTATAACCCTGTCTTAGAAACAAGTCTGAATGATATTTGGAAAATTGCGTTCTCCCTAGTAGAGAATAAATCCTTATAAAGTAGCCTGTGTGACTGTATTCTAAGCTAAAGACGTTAGATTGCGTTATTGACGCAGTGCATTCGTTTTGCATTATTGACGCGGTGCGTTCGTTTTGCGATATTGACGCAGTGCGCTCGTATTGCGTCGTTGGTGCAGTGCGTGCACGTTGCGTCGATAATTGTACTGAACTCGTTATGTTAGGCCACAACTGAATACATCTACTCAGCTAACATATAATGTATTAGTCTGTTCATATACTTAGTCCGTCATTACGCTTGTTCATTGATTCCGTACTTTGATTCCATTTATCTGTTGAGACAAATAACTTTGGAAATCAGATAGGGAATAAAACCGAATAAAAATTCCAAGGAAAAAACGTTTTGAAAGAGATGTAACTCATTGAAGCAAAACAAAACCATAATTTCAGTTGAGATCCAACTGTTCAATACGGTTAACGTTTGCCTAACTACGAAAGACATATAAATCCACTGTCTTCATCTCTGTGCTTCATGAGAAACAAGTAGAAGTTTAATTACGAAAAAAAGGAGACGTCTTGGGGCGGCCGGCGTTACAGTACCATACAAAAGCATACTTAATTTCCAAGGAAAAAACGTTTTGAAAGAGATGTTACTCATTGAAGTATATAAAACAAAACCATCATTTCAGTTGAGATCCAACTGCTCAATACGGTTAACGTTTGCCTAACTACGAAAGAACGTGGGTTAACATCTACGTTTATTCATCATTAGATCCGAATGAAAGTACATTACAAATCTTCTTCGTTTGTTACATATGATTTGTTAAATTATAGAACAGGATAAAAAATTCCAGCCTCCAGGGTTACGGTCGCCCTAACCAACTGGGAATATGGACACTGATTATATTATGTCCGGAGGTTCGAAACCAGGGAGGAAGGTCGTCATTCCACTGCATACCTTGTCACTTGTATCGAACAATACTAGTTCTGTTTTGGTGAAAATATTTTGCCTAACTATGGGGACCAATCATACCAGCCAACATGAAATCATTTGTAAATCTTAAAGTATTTTAAGCCCGAAGTGGTTTTTGGGAAGTCCTGGCGTGCCGTATCGCAGTTTGACTTTTTACAGTTCTATGATGTTTTCACTGATTAATCCGCTCCGCAGACGCTTTATTTAGGAATTTGGTCGCTGTATGATTTGTGCTGCTAGGTAAATTCAATCTCATTGATAAGATGGAGAAGTTTATCGTCATAAACAAAATAATTCTACTATATACGTCTTTCGATCAGGCCCGGTGAAAGAAGAACATTCGGGCGCAGCCGGAACCCGATTTCGTTACATCCTTTTTCTCGCTTTAAGCACGTTAACCCACAAAAAAAGATTTGGACCTAATAGAGTGAAATTTGATTTTCTTTTTTCACCTTCCAAGTCCGTCAGTGTTATCCAGTAATGCACACGTGAAATACTTTCTATGAGTACTGAAGTTTTTAGATGGGCACATATATTTTATTTTGTGAAGACTTTATTTGCTAAGTGAGATACAAGAACGAACTTTAGACGTTTACTCCAGTGTATTTGATAATTTGGTCTGTAAACTTGACAAATAAATGGCTTCAATATAACAAACAACTTAATTACCTTCTTGCAAAAACCTACACTTCAATGAACAAGAGCCTTTCCTTGCATGTACAAACACTCATCAATGAAAAGCTTCACATGCAATGAAAATATTAAATTCACACAAGTTTTCACAGAAAGTATTGCATGTGAGTGTAAACCATGAGCTAACAAATGTACCACTTCATGCAACGTCATGAACAAGAAACAGTCTGTCAAAACATCCATGTGATTATGTTTTTATTTTTCTATGGTTCTATGGTTCTATTCTTAGTGATTCTTTTCGAAACAAAACTTCTCTGATATAAGGTATGCTGCATCTTACTGCTAAAAAAAGAAAAACTTCCTTCTTCATTCCTGTTTTCGAAATTTTTTAACTTCTTACGTTTAATTTGTAATTCTGTTATAAATTTGCATGACAAATTGACAAAAATGAATATATTTACCTGTTGAAAGAATTGAAATATGTTTTTTAAGTTCTTGTCTGCTATTTCTATTACAAGATACCTGAAACAAAGAAAACAAATTCTTTCAGGAACTGGCCTACAATTCATGAAATTCATTAAATCATTTGATGGAACTTAAATCAAAACATTTACAAGAGCAGAAGACAATTGCGCGAGATTTGATCAAGGAGACTGCACAGTAAGTTACACTATTATAGGTTTGGAATACACTTAGGAAAACATATCAGGATTTGGATGGAGTATGGTACAGACTTCGAGATAAAACACAAACCTTCCTCTGGACTATCTCTTTTAAGTATTGACAGTTTCAAGTGTATCTGGAACCATCTCTTGTTTGAATCACAAATTGACGCAGTGTGTCTTCTGACTGAGCTTTCTAACTTTCATGGTGGTGGTAGCCTTTGTCTCTTATCATAGCAGCTTACGAGTATATCTGACGTATTCAGTGCGAAGGGCACGCCCCCATCCCGTCACCCTCATCCCAAACAGCACAGTACATACTCACTTCACTTGGTCTGGAAAGTTTGGTTTGACGATTTTTGCTTCCAGTGTGCATCCTAACACAAATGATGTGGGTGATTCCAATGCTCTGTAAGTACTGCAACTATACATGAAGAAAAAGTGATGATGTCAAACACTGATATATTAACCCAGCCTAAAGTATAGGCTAAATATCACCCTGTTTCAGTAGTAGTTTTAATAACTCTAAGGTTCAGCATAAAGGACAAAGATAATTACATTCTCTGCAAGCTTTAACGCCTTACAATGCTGACAACTTTTATGTCGTTTATAACCATATTTGACAATTTTCCCACTAAAGAAGATTCTTTTGGTCTAGCAGAATTTAAAGGCCAGCGTCATTGAGGTGCTTCGGTGCTGGTAAACCTTTCACTCCAGAAGGACGGGTTATAATTTTCCTCTGTTTTCTAAAAGGCATGAAATCATTGCACAGATTCAACACCAGTTGCTGTACGCATAGGCGACGTTGGTTAGTCGCTCTCTAACATCAAATAAGCAAGGACGTATACATATAGTTTAGCAATATGTTAGAGAAATGAGGAGCCCAAATTTGCGTTTAGGCTGCATGGGCCATCGTCTTTCCTTCCTTATTTGGTAT
>KN888179.1:2295-16144 GCA_000934455.1 Apostichopus parvimensis | reverse complement strand
AATATGTGAAGGTTAATGAGGGAGTTCTTACTGAATTTGATTTTATTGTTAATACTTCATCAGTGAATATTCTTGTAAACACAGATAAATAATCCTGTTGTATGACATTGCATTAGTTCCATAAATAGTGTGTCAGTATATAAACAGTATTGCAGTAAAAGCAGAAAGTTCTAACCATGCTGTATGTACTCTATTTATGGAATCAGCTACAAATTATTCTTTGGCAATGTTAATAGTATTGTTGTCTACTAGTATGGTGGTAGTACAGTAACTTCACATATCCCCTAACTATGGCTACTGCAGTACATACATATATGGCTGCACTGATAGACACTGTACAGTAGCTACTGTTTTGCACGTCAAATTGCAACCAACGTTTTATTCGAGCCCAAGTTTAGAGTTCATGAAACCAGCTAAAATTTGTGTAACAACAAACGACAATTTTGTATTCTTAGGCACTTTCACGAATTGCTTTAACTATAAACTGTTTGAACTTGAGACATTTTCAATGGTTAATCCATCTCTTCCTGGCAGAATTTGATTATAATAAAAAGGAGATCATTAGCTGAAGGGAAGAACTAAACCACAGAGCAACATCAATTACATCATCATAACCTTTCACCTTTAAAAGAATGTTTTTTCACTTAGCACTGCGATGATATGATACCATGGGACTATTGAAGTAAGCAATAGAGTTAGGCCTTTTCCCACTTTACAGTGACAGTTCATAACAAACGTCTGTGTCTCCCTCTTAATGACAATCAATTTATCAATATTGATGCAGTAAGGTGAGTTCAATTGAGTAAATTGCAAGAAATACCTTGGAGGATGGTGAGAGTCCTCACAGCGAAAAATGATGAAGAGATGGTTGAACACAAACACGTTGGTAAATGACTTCAACAATGAGTTTTAAAGCTACCAGAGCTATATATGCCTATATGCTTAACATACATATCAAACATGTTACTTACAGTAGTAGTTGGTTCTGTAGTAATCATGGGCCTTCTTGAACACCCAAGTGTTCAGACAGAATTTTGTGATCTTAAGCTCCAGATCATTAAAGTTCATCCCTCAATGGAAAGATCAAAGAGCTTGGGGTGAGGTTACAAACAGGCTTGTATCTGCAGCATTGCTAATAGATGGTATGGATCCTACATATATGTAAATATTACACCTAAACAAGTTTGATTTAGAGGTTGGAGTTAGAGTATGACAGCAAGTTTACCACTTCATCTTTATTTAGGAATTGCTTGATAAACAGTAATTAAATATCAAATAATCATCAATTGTTATCTCAAGAAAAATTTTGAGGAAGAGATCTCTCACTCGTGAACGTTCCTAGAATGCTAAATATTGAGGCAAACTTGAATACAAATGAGGAGTTGAGACTACCATAGCAGTGTTCAAGTATATCGTAAAACAGAACACATGTGACATAATTGTGATGTCTTTAAATGAATAAGTCAACATGTACAGTACTTGACATCAATCTGTCTGCAGGGTGATGGTAGATTAATTGAGTGAAATGTCTAGCCATATTAAGGTCACCTTGTAGGGGAGCAGAGACATGGTGAGGTTTATCCATTATAAATACAGCAGGCTTCAATATGAATCATACACACTCATGAAATAGTAATGTCACTTTGTAAGGCAAAGGAAATAACCAATGTGTGAAGAAATGGGGTCTACTTTATACTTAGCACTGAAGAACATTGACACTGGATAGTCTTATTTTCTAGACCCTTATAGTTCAGGGATACATTCTGAAACAAACCCACTGTACTCTTGGTATTTTGACTGTAAAGGCATTAACAGCTTTATCCCTTTTAAATCCAATTTCATAGAGCTGTGCCTACGATTTCAAAATCCCAAAACTTTGACAGAGGGTCCTACCGTACTTTGTATACAAATGAAAAGCTTGTCCATTCTGAGTTTTATCCTTCAAATAACCACTTTGGACCACTGTCCTTTCTTGCTAAATTTGTGCACATCAAATTTGTTGACCTACGCCTAATGTCTAACATTATAGGAGCACATGTGACACAGTGAGGGAGAGACAGGTAAGTACCGCTGGTAAGTCCCCAAACCAGTAAGTTTTAGGGAAAGGACTTGGCTCCTCTCTTACCTGTCTCCCACTCCACATCTGCAAGGAGTGGAACTGTTACAATGGTGGGAGGCCCAACAGAGGAGGAGGAGTGGGAACTATGGTCTCCTGGTTCATCTGGGAGCTATGAGGAGTAGTCTCTCTCTGGACCTCTCCAGTTTCAGCAATATCTTGTGAATGAGGCACAGCAGAGGAAGGCGTACGGTGCCCCCAAGCTTGTTGATGTAAGCAAAGACCGTGTGTTGTCGGTGAATGCTTACGACTGTGTAGCCCCTGATCTGTTACTGAAAGTGGTGGAGTGCTCTTGCTAACAACTGTTACGACTTCAAGCTCATTGATGTGGAGACTATTGTAAGGTTCTGACCAGGTTCCCAATACTGTGTCTACCAGAAGGTCCACCAACCCTTTAACTCCAGGCTCCCGACGTGATGGATGTCTGGGGCCTGTCTTGTAGAAATGGACTTCCCTTGGCCCAGTCCTCGGCGTTTGCCCACCACAGCAGGTGCTGTAGGTCTAGCGGGACATCGTAACTTGTATTTTCCAGGTCGTATTCATCCAGGCTGTAGAATCTCAACAGATGCACCTGGATTAGTCTCATTCAAAGCCTGCAAAACGGGATAATGTCCACTAGGCTAGCCATCAGCCCCGAAAGTCTTAACCATGTTTTTGCCTTCGATGAACGCTTGTCGAGCATGCCTAGGGCTAGTTGCCTTAGTTGGGCGACTCTTTCTGGTGACGGGCAGAGCGTCCCCTCAGTGAAGTCTACTGTAGTTGGGCTCTAAGGTGTTATACTTACTGACCTGGCCTTAAGTTTGACTTCTCCCTGTTGATCACCCATTCCAGGTACTTCAGATCTACTGTTCAATTCCATCCATAAATGTGCAATAGATAACCTATTAAGATACGTGGGATGCTATGTAAGGGTAAGCGCAATGGTTGGCTAAAAAAATGGCACCTGTAGGCCGTATTTCAGTTGGCCAAACTCTATATATGGCTCTTGCTGCTACAACTCAAGTTTTGTACTACAATAGTTCTTCATATACTGTGTATTAAACACACATTGATGTAACACTTTGCATAGTTACTCACATTACACCATGGTTACCCCCACATTACAATTTCATTCCCTCATCCCATTCACATGTTAGGGTGTACTGTACATGACTCTTTCACTTGTTTCAGAGTTAGGACCATTAGTACAAACCAGATTCATTTTACTGAATTTGTACTCACAACAAATACTTATGACACAGGGGGAAAAATGAGTTTTTTTTAGGTTACGTTATATTTGTGACTATGGTACCAAATATGTCTTTCCACAAAAAAAATTATGGTTAATTATGGAAACATTTTGTTGTGATAGCCAACTTCAATGCCATCTGTATTACAATAAAAAATAAATCATTGAATATTTAATGAAAAATCATCCTACCCATGCATATATATGAGCTCATTTGATGTTGAGGTTCTGGAGATTTTCACATTTTGCCCTCTGCTGACAACAAATTTGAACCCAAAAAATAGGGTTCTCGCACTAATTATGGAGAAGCAACATGCCAAGTATGAGAACTGCAGAAGTTACCTACCTTAAGATATTATATTTACTAGCTAGGGCATCACATAAACACTCACACCAACTTGACTGCATAGGTTACATGTAACCAACCAGAAAACGAAAAGTGGTTCCAATGCCTAAACGAATGCATAGTGTGCAGGGTTCCTGCACCATAAGGAAAATAAAATTCCATGACTTTTCCATGACCTTTCATGACCATTTCACTTTCAGATTTACATTTGAGAACTAAGAGGCTCTTTAAAGCAACTTACTATTGCCTTTCATTGTTACAAGGCTCAGTAGTCTTCTGTACACCTGCCTGCACTATTAGACTCTCTTGCTTACTGTATATGTCAGTGCAGAGGTGAACAGGAAGTTGTTAGCATGAAACCACAGCTTCCTTTGTTAGGTTGATATCCCTTCTGACATATACTGTATGACACACACAAGCTAATGCTACCTGGAATTTGTTCATATTTGAAAGATATAAGATACTCTGTTTAGCATCTAAAGTGGAGAGATATCAAGTACACTATTAACGGAACTTACTCTCACTGTGAACAACAATACAATTTTGCTGCTATTGTAACAGAAAAAGAATCATATATACAATGATATAACCTGGGATTTGGAGACCATAAATTTGAATAATTAATACAATCTGTTGTAGCTAAGTATGAACATACCTATTAATTGTTGTGGTAAAGAATAGGCCACAACATGAAGCAAAATATTAGGCAAGGTGCTTCTTAAATCATTTTCATTTTTGTACAATGACCGACTGATAAGTACCTGAATCAAACTAGCCATCACTACTTGGATAGTCAGACCATGTTAACAGACTAGGACCAATCACGACTAAGACATGTAAACTTCAGTCAGGAAAACTGAACATTTACTGATTTTGTTGTGATGCAATATCATCAGTTCTTGCGGTGTACCCCTCTGACTCATGGATGACCCTGCCTTTGTTTTAGGATTTCAAAGAAAAGGAATCACATGTCCACGTGGTTCTGCAAGATAAAGAGGTCTATACAGCATTCTCTAGTCTTTATATATCCTACTGGAAATACGCATTTTCCTTGCAACTTACATTTGCCACCAACCTGTTCTTGATTTGGAAGTCACCTTCGTTATTTCTTTTTACCACTTATATAGTTTATATCGTTTATATATTGTGCTGAACACCTTTTTATGCTGAACTAAGATCTTGCTGTTAATAGTTTGGAGGCAGTCTAAATTATAATTTGGTGGGTTGCAGTGCAATGATGAAGTATTATTAACATCCCCATAATACCTACTACTATAACTATTTCACCAAAATTTAACAAAATTAACACAATATTTTTAGCAAATAATAATATAATACTGGTGGTACACACAAACTTTAATCAAGGACTGTGTGTTTGTTGGTTTACAGTGGTAGTATAAACAATAACTTACAATTGCTTAGGCATTAAGACTGCATGAAAAGAGTATTGTTAAATAATGTAGCATGTTTATTACATTTCAGCAAAATAGCAAGCAAGGGTATTGACCTCATGAGGATTACTTTATGTAAACTCCAAATAAGTTATATCAGTGACAGCAATTGCTCTCTGTTTATTGCACATTCAAAAGTACATAAAATTTCCATAATGTAGGAGTTTATTTAGCACTGCAGGGTTTCATATTCCTAGCATTTCCAATTTAGTTTTTCTGTCAGATGTTCTCTGTGCTCTCCAAGAGAATTCAACATAACCATACAGTACATACAGGTCTGTCAGAGGACCTGGTGTTTAAGTCTCAATACCTGTTTGTTAATGAATTTCTGAAAACAAAACTTCCAAAGTAGATTCGATGTTTCTTATTCTAAATGCACCCTGACCAGGTGGGTTTAATTGGAGAAATGCTGTCACAATTGAAAGAAAGAAATTTATATTCTGTTGACCTAATGGCACGAACGATTTACCGTAAAAATCACTGCGACCGCCCATGTCAGCATGTTCATTATACAATGTAAACGAAATAGTCTAGACATGCGGCCCGATCAAGATTTTAAAGCAGTCCTATACTCGTATCATCCACTTTTTTACAATTCCACAGAGGAAATGTCTGAAACACCTGTTTACACATTGCAATGCTACATCTGTAATACCGAGAGAAAGATACTATTCAAGAGAAAGGAGGTAAGACTGGCTAGCCACGAAAGTAAAAGTAGTCCTTGAGGCCTGAGGGTCCTCAACAAAACAGAGATTTGATTGGCGCATGATCTGTTGGACTGGGCTTGCAAATTTTGATTGAAGTTTGTAGAATCTACAGACTCGTTAAAAATCTGGCGAATTTTATTCAGCTCAAACATTTTTAACGCCAGATAACTCAATAAAAATAATGAACATTGATATGAAACTTGCATAGAATGCTGTCATTTTCACTGAGCTTTAAGTGCAGCAAGCTGAAAAGGCCGAAGTTGAAATTTGGCAAACAAGTATTGAGACTTTAAAGTCATTTTCTTGTTACCTGTACAAGTGCTTCACTTTTCCACAGTGTAATAATTTGTTAAACTTTGTGTCTTTCATATGGTATGGTTACATCTTAGATGTAAACTACTCTTAATCTATGTAGAATATTTGCTAAAGAGAATCTACAGTATATTTAATGTTGTAACAACCATGTACACAGCTGATAACACAAACTGAATGTTCCCACGCACATGCTGAATATCCTCTTTGGCAAGTTTGTTCAAAATTGTTGATACACTTCCAAGTCTATGACTCATGTGGCTTTGGTGCACTTCATACACAAGTGTCCAAGAAGTGACTTTTAAAATCATGATACATTGATGACATAAACAATTTTTAGTTTTACCTTCACTTTTATTATTGCGTTTCTTCATTCGGGGAAGTACACCCAGTACACAGGTTATGAACAAGGTTTTCAATTATTCATTGCCAGGCCCTGAATTAACTACTATATTAGAATATACATATTGAAAATATACAGTATTAATTAATCACCATTGAGACGTGTGGCGTATCGATTCTATGCAACCAAAACTCCAAACTTACTGGTTTGGATATTTAAGAGTGACTAGCTCTGTCTCCTGACAAGTTTGCACCTGTCTCCCTACCACCTTGTCTCGACACCTAAGCCTCATCCTCCGGCAGTTGTTGGTGGTGTCTCATCAGGATCTCACTAGCATGAGAACGGACGTAAATTTCAGCCCTGATCCAGCTGCCAGATCTACATCCACCATCATCTCCAGCTTTCTCTGTGCTGGGTCTTTAAAAATTTGCAAAGATGTCAAACCCTGTTCTAGCAGTTTCTGCTTTGCTTCTTGGGAATACCCAGGTACCTACAGTAAATAGGGATTTCCAGGCTTCATCTGGTACTCTGATGGTCCTGTCCCCCTTTGCTGGGAAGGCTGTCCACATTCTTTTCCCGATTTTGGTCCAGCCAGGCTTTCTCCCGTTTCAGACTCGGGCAGGATTCGATGCTTGCTCTTCAGGTTTCTCGAACCCTAGGTGCTTCCTGAAAATCTCTGCAGCCTTAGATGTCAGCTTTGGAGATATTGACCATTCCTCCGCAGGGTACTCCTCTACTTTTCTGGGAACGAACAGTAGTCACCTGAAGTAGCATCGAACTCTAAAGGATCATCAAACCCGTCCTCCGAAGCCGACAGTGAGACCAAGGCTCTGCAATCCAGGATGTCAAAAACCTCCGCCAGGATCTCTTGGTGCTCTGGTTCTGGTACTACATTCGGACTGGACATAAATCTCCCGTCTGTCTCTCTTTCTCTATCTCCTTACCTGCGCTCTTTCCTTGTACCGTTTCCAGGAGAGATATTAGGAGCCCTGTTAACTGTGCCAGCCACGATGGCTCTTCCTTGTATCTCCTTCTGGGAGACCGATATCTCCTCTTAACCCTGCCATAGCCATCATCCAAAGAATTCGAAAAAATCCGAAGATACAGTATGTCAGCAGCAGGAGACATCTCCTACCTCTGCGGCCTCCTGGTGACCGGGATCGGGACATCTGTTGTCTCATCTCTTTCGGTTTGGACCTCATTCCCCTGGCAACCCTCCATCCACCTCCACACTTCTCTGCATCCCTGTTTGCACTGGGATCCCTGATGAACCCTACTTGACCCACTCCATTTGTGTCTTGGTTCACGTTCTTTTCTCTGATCAGGACGGACCTTTTCCTAGCAACCCCACAGTCGCATCCACATTTCTTTGCATCCCAATTGGGAATGAACTCTCAAGACTGCACATTCGCAACAGCACCAAGTCCCCTTCTCGTCCCTGCAGTCTGGGACAATATCTCACCATCTCTCTCTTGCTCCATTCTGGTCGCACCGGATTTCTTTCTCAGCATTCTGGCCTGCATAAGAGAAGCCTTGCCCTTGCCTTTGCCTCTCCATTTGGTCATGTTTCAGACCGGATGTCACCAAGATCGCAGGAGGAACTCTCTTTGCGCTTTCTCACTCTCTTTACTATCTCTCTTCCTATGCTCTTTCCTCACTTCTCTCCTCTCCTTCTCCCTATTCCTCAACTTCCTCTTCTTGTCCCATCTCCCTTTCAACTTCCCCGTCTCTTGGGGGGTTATTCGGGTTAGGTAGCAGATCCGGTTTCCCTTGGAGCTTATTTCTCTGCCCCATAAGCCAACTATCCATCTCTTGACTAGGTGAAAATTGGATACACACAAGGCAAGGATCTCTTTTAGAACACGTCCGGCATTTCGGACATAATTCTTGATCATCCCCCACTCTACCAGGACAGAATAGTGAACAATTCATACACTTTAGTTGACTACTGGAAGACATATCTGAACCCCAAATAGCAATTGTAAATAACGTCTAACAATTGCAACGGGAGAAATAGGGTAAAGAAGTCTAACAAAACGAGAAGAGTAACCTAACAACGTGCTTTGGCTTAAGCTACAAGCACACGACTTATTAGAGTTGTAACAAGCTGGCCCAAAATACAACCAACAATAATGAAAGGCCAGTGAGCAAAAGAAAAGATGTAAGATAACTTGCTAAACTTCTTTGAAACTATGAAATAATAGCAATGAATAACGGAACACAAAACTACATGCACTAACACAGAACAAGCAATGTATGAAATGGAAAAAACTAGCGTTACCGATTCACGGAACTGCTACGGTCCGTTAATTGGTGAAAAATAACACATTACATATTTAATCTCGATTTACTTCACTTCACATAATTATTGTATATCATGTCATGTCATGTTATTTTTATATTACTTTATGTTATTTTATAATATATTATATTAATATAACCCGTGAAGGAAAACTTGTTATAACAGGATGCAATAACTTTACAGTCACTGGTTAAATGTCATTTTGTTTATTTCCATCAAGGCATACATGTACAGTAGTGAAACAAAGTACATTTCATACTACTGTACAATCTGTCAAACTGTCAAACTGTGATTAGACTGCAGTACCATAGTCACTTACCTTTCCATTGTGTTAGCTCTTAATCTATCTACTACAGTACTTCCTTTTAGCTGATTGAGGAAGTACCAAACAGTTACCACTGGCTATATTAGAAGTTTGGCTTTGTTTATGACCATGTCAACATTAATGATTGCTGAACTGTAAAATCATAACAGTGTGACCTTTTGTCACCTTTTAGTTACAGTACACTTTCAAAATAACTGTACAAATGCAACATGTTGCAGTGTACATTGTTCCCTGTGGAGACATCCAAAAGGCTCACACAGACAAGTGTATAGGAGGAGACTGAATAAAGTATGAATCTCTTGAAAGAATAGAGGTAGAAAGAAAATCAATTACCAAATGGATAAACCAAACTACCAAAATAAACCCTAATTATACGAAGCAGTTATCAGGACTGTCAATTGTTTGTCATTTATTTGTCAAGGCCCACAATCAAAGCAAAAAACTAATGTGCAGTGCATTAAACAGAATTCAAATCAACCCATTTGTTCATGTTTTGTCTACAGGAATAATTGCAACAAATATGTTATCTGATCAATTTTAACAGTTTTAAGTGACCCAAATTTAAAGTTTCTGTATTTTCTTCTCTCTATCACAGTATGCATGTCCTAAACTTAACATGTTTTTTTCCTCTTCAAATGAGAACTGATAGGTAAAATAAAACCCTTCTGCTTTAAAGCTGCACGGTTTTGGCAGAAGTAAAATCCCATTGATTTTTCATTCTAAAAATGCGTTGAACTCAAAACCATTTTTAAAACCATACATGTATGCTAAATATGCAAACTAATTGTCTGTGACAACATTTTGTTCCACCCCAAAGGCTCACATATTTGGAGTGACAATAAGTTACCCTCATCATATTCATTGTCTTTGCAGTCTTATCTTTTATATTTAGTTGCAAATAATACTAAGATGAGAACACATCTGTGTTTGTCATTTGCTTTTAAAGAATATTTACACTGAACTTTATGCTTTGGCGAGTGGTTCATAATGCCTTGAGCAGTTGATAGCGTACAAGCCTCCAAGAACCAGCATACTCTATGTAGTGATGCCTAGCCTAATGTTACAAACAAATGCAATAAGACTTGGTAACTCTTAACCTGAGAAAGTTCAAGTTGTGTTGCAGTATTTCTTGTGGTTATACAAGTGCTAACTGTGCAACAACTTGCAAATTGAGCGCGGACATCTACAAAGGCAAGATAAACTCACCTTATTTTTCGTGCTTTTGCATGATATAAACATCTGTTATCAATAAAATCTAGCCTGTTAATTAAATATTTCTTTATTTATGAACATACTTCTACAAATCTCCCAGTGTTTACACTGCTGTACTCATCATTTATCACCCACTCTTACCCATTTTACATCTTTCTTAATGATTCTCTTGCATTTCATTTTCTATATACAGAAGTGGTTAAAACTGCGGAATCAAACATTGGTTTTAGTTACAAGACAGATTAACCCTGCAGCCTAACTTAGGGTAGGCTATGTGCTTGTCTTTAAATAGTAGCAATTCCAAGGTTTCCAAAAGGCAGCAATTGGCACCTGCACATATATGCATCTGGTGAGAATTTAGCACCCACAAAAACTCACGTTCAAAGTGTTCCATTGTCAGGCTATCTCTTGTTTGCAGGCAGGTGACAACATCACTGGCTGTAGCAGCAACAACACTCCTGTTGTTAGTTTGTTTTAATCATTCAAGGTTAACAAGTTGGGTTGGATGACCACCCTCTGTCAAGAAACAAGTAATTAGAAAGACTTAAAACAACAACAAACAACACTATAAATGTGTCTGTACTTAACAGGAGAAACATCACTCAAAGTACACTTCCACTTGAACTATTGAAAGTAACTCTTTTCAGGCAATATCGACATTTCATACTATATGTGTAATCATCTGAGGTTTGTAATGTTTGGTAGGCATCACAAGCATAAACATAAAGAAATGACTTATTGCAGGTTTAAATAATGGTGAACAATCACCGATCAGGTACAAAACATTGAAAAACACATCGCTGTGTAATGTACCGGTCTTCTTTTGTAAAGAAAAATAATAATTGCTATTTTGGCAATTCCCATAATGCATTAATTAGTAAGGACCGATGCTACTTGTTTCGCTGCAAAAGTAGTTTGTCTTCTGTTCAAATAAATATCTAGGCTTGGGAGAACCTACCTGGGCCTCTCAGCTGTAACTCATATGTATAAGTGTAAGTTTAAGTTTTTCCAAATGTTTCTTGCCGTCTTTATTGCAAAATACTTCGCTGCAAATTCCACTACTGACCCCTACAGCTAAGTTAAGATCATATATATAGTGAACTTTTACGCATTGAAAACCTACAGTCGAAAAGGCATGTGTTGCCTATCAGCAACCTATGTGTTGATGAGTATCTGAAATTGTCTTCAAAAAAACAGGTATCAAAGGACAGCAAAAGTGTTGTAAAACTCCTCACATCTTGTTCATTGTGTAAAATATAACAACAATCATGTAGAAAACACACCAAAGAATCATTCATGAGATGCTTGGCCACCTCTTATGTATTTGTAGTCTGAAACAAATCATTTTTCATCACTTTTTCTATTCTAACGTTGTAAGTGTATGTCACAATGAGGCATAACCAAATCAGTTTGCGATTTTGCTTTTTTACCACAATGAAATATAATCGTGGACAATGGATTTGTCTCTTAATATCTCAGCCCTTAAAGACTACTTTGTTGGATTTAAAAATCCAAACTCAGAATTTGTGGTTTGCAATTTCATATTTCTTTAAATTTTGTGCTATTAGCCTCAGCTGAAGTTTTAGGCATTGTGCGAGCATAGCAAAGTCTGTTGTGCTTGTTATGACATGTGTAAGAAATTCTTTGTAACAAGGGGCTACTACGGTTATAAGTGAAAGATTAAACAGCTTATATCACATGTTACAAACGGTTTGGAAGATGAAAAATTATGTTTAAGTTTACAAAAGATTTTCTTCGGATGTTAAAACTTATGTTAGATTTAAAATGAATGTTTTCAAAATTGTGCATGATTGTAACTTATTTTCACCCTTGAGTATAGTAAACATGTGTAAACAACTGTTGCTTGACATCAAAACTTGTAGGGCAGGAATAGCTTTTAGTTTACCACATTTCATACGTAAACATATTGTATTCCTTTAAACCATCAATAACTGATAAACTGAAGAGCAAGTTTGCGTATCACCATTTGTTGCTGGTTTTGTGTACAAATCATTGCAAACATGAAGCACTTGCTAGTTTGGCTAGGCTTTGTTGTCAGTATACTGTAGCCAGCTGATGGTAGGATAGAACTTTTAGAACATTTAAGAAACATAAATTTTTTCTTCTTTGTTCTGGTAAACACAGGGGGTAGTTAGAATTCTTAGGTAGTATCTATTATGTCTTTTCTACATTAAATCAGTTTTATTCATCGCACAATGTTATCTTTTACATATCTGCATATATCTGCATATCTGCTAAGAAATTCATGGCTCTGTATGATGACAGTGTTTTTAAGACTGCAGCCTGAGTGTTGAACGTAGTTGGTCAAATCATTCAACAGAAGTAACAGGAAGGATAGGCTTGTTTTTCTCCAAAAACAAGTTGTTAGCACACAGTTTGATGCATATCTGTTTGGTGGGGAATATGATCGCGTTCATTTCAAAAATTAAGAATTGTACTGCAAAAAAATGCAACAGATTATATCTAGTAATTTAGTATAATCATCACATGAAATGTCAGAAATGTTTCCTTATGCGAACTGTCAATGGAACTTAACTTTATGATGTGTGCAGTCATAAACTGGGTATAAACAATTTACACAATTATAGTAAGGCCGTCTGGAAGCAAATCTTTATAGTGTATTTTGTTTCTATATGGGTAACGAAGATTCAACAATATTTAACAATTTTGTATGGGCTATCTCAAAATGTTCACCAGCCTACGAAAATCTCTGGACAAAAATACCTTTTCAGTGTAAAATCAATTCTCAGAACAAGCAAAAAGACAAATTTTTTATAGTCATGATTGTTACTGTACAGGTAATATGTTTAAAGTTACGATTACATTTTTCAGTCCCAAAAAAAAAAACCAAAACTGTTGCAACCGTTTCTTTAAACAAAACGTCCCCACAAACAGGTTGGTCTTAGTCTTCATAATATGCATATTAGGCCTAGTTGGTAAATATTGTGATAGCTTCATGGCTTAGGGTTTGTCTATTCGGATTCCACATTCTTGTGCGCATGTCTGATACTTGACAGTAAAACTAATAATACTATACCGCAAGTATGACTCTTGTTGTAATGTAGTAGCCTGTTACAGTGTAATAGTAGTTCCCCTCTACACTACCCCGACGGTATCGTATCGTTAGGCTTTCAGTACACACTAAGTTATCGTTCAACTCCTATCGAAGGAGGTAAAATAATACAAAAATGCACCTGTTTAACATCCACGTGTATCTCGATTATAGATAAAACACGATAACTTCATATTTTTCTTTACCATTCCATCGCCAGTTTAAGCGCTGCCTAGTGTAAATCCGATTAAACCTCGGTAATAGTTCTACACAGTACGTAAGGCGGTAGCCATTTTCCTCGATAAATTCTAGGGTGTTGAACTTCCGTGACCTTTGCTTCATAGAATTCCTTTATCAGCCGTTAGCGCATGCATCATTCCTGACCGGTGACCATTCTCAATTCCATGTACAGACGGGGACGTGGATAGCTAGAT
>KN888178.1:25451-40566 GCA_000934455.1 Apostichopus parvimensis | reverse complement strand
CTACGCCCCTTGTTCGCTTTGATTCTCTTTTGCAAGAAGTGGGACCTCGACTAGTACATTTTGGAAATCACCGGTATCCCATCAGCATATCTCAACGGTTGGCAGTAACGTTGAGACTGCTATAGCAACAGGCGACTCACAACAAACTGTTGGAATAAATTGTCAAGAATATACTGAAACCATTGAGCATTTATTTTATGATTGTGCTCACTCGGCTAAGATTTGGAATAATTTACAAATTTTACTTAATAATTCTGGTGTGAATATAATAGTTAAAGATGTCTCCATAGTGTTATTTGGTGCAAAGTTCGCTCGTGAATTAAATTAAATTATTATGTTAATCAAAAGTTACATCTTCAATTGCAAATTACAAAAGATAATCCCAAGGCAAAATAAATTACTATTGTATTTGAAAGAATATATCGGGGTACAAAAGAATATATTAGTTAGAAATATGAAAGGTGCAGAGTGGGAAATATACTGGCTTCCTTGGTATAATTTTCTTCAATTGCACCATGCATTATAAATATTTTGTCGTGCCTATTCTAATTTAATTTATTGTCTTTCATTGAGTACATATATGTTTTTTCTTTCACGATACCACTTATGATTTTACTTTTTGTGCACATGCAAGAGAAATATGACGCCCATGTTTGTTTCCGTTTCTCTGTGCTTGACGTTGTCTCCAAGAAAAGACATGACTTCATAGTATGGCCACTTTGTTGGATTTTTGGCCCCATCTCCACTTTTGGTCTTCATGCTCTTCTTTACTTTCACAAAAGCATCGCGTAGTTTCCTCCATTTGTCCTTACATTCTTTCCATTCTTTGCTGCATATTTTCTCAATATCTTTCCATGAATTTATTGCCCTCTCTGTGTCTCGGTACTCTCTTAAAGATGTGTTGTAGAGGTTTGGAAACAGGCGCACTGGTTCGATAAGCTGTTCATCGTCACTAATTAGTTTTGCCATCACTGCGAATGAATACGCATCCGACAAAATGTTGAAATATTTCAATATGTCCGACTACGCATCCAACTATTGTGCACGACCCTTTTTTATTTTCAAAAGGTTCGGACGCAGCAGCGCAATTTGATTACGCACCGCGCGTCCATTTACACACTGCTTATCGAACGAAAGAGGGCGGCGCGCTGCCTACGCAGTCAGAGCCGTATATGTACGCAGTGAAAACGCAGCGAGTATGAACCGGCCTTTACGCACACAGTACTTAGTGCTGTGCGGACTGTGTATACTCCCTGGTGTGTTAATTGTCCGCCCAAAAAATAACACCATGCACAACCGAAAAGTTGTTCCTAATAGTACTCCACGCGCACTGCAGTACTGCGTATTTGCAGACAAATGCAGTTCTAGTTATATTTGGTATTACTTTTAGGCTATGTAGAATATACGTACGTAAATAACAGTGCGCCAAACACCAACATTGTATTTACAACATTTCAAAATAACAACTGACACTCAGAATCGCGCTTGAAAACGTCAGAAATATGTAAATAACTGTGTCGACGAAAATGAACAGCACAGAGGAAAATGTAAAAAACTCGCAGCAGGTGATGGTACGAATTTCACATGCATCAATTGCAAACATATACAAGGATGGTTTTAAAGGTTAAGAAGTGTTCAATTTACTGTCCATTAGCTGTTTTCAATAGTGTTTAAACATATTCATTCAAGATACTCAGTGTTGTCGAAATAAAATACGTGTAAAAACCACGGTGTAGAGATTATAGAGGCATTCGCATTGTGAAAATATATGTTTGAGGTTATTAAACAGCGTTCTAAATGCTTACAGTCTCTCCATGTTCTTCAGTGGCGCTTCGCCAAGCGGGGGCAGGGGCCTTGGGCACGTGCCCTCCCAAAAAAATCGTGCCCTCCAGGTATCCCCCAGATGCCATTTGTAGTGTTAAAGAAAAAACTTTTTTTTACAAAGGACGAAACGTATTATGTTCATCAGTAGAACTTCTTTCCACCGACCATCACAATAACCAGTTGTTTTCTCACTAGCAAGCGTGAATTTAAATTTCAACACTCATATTTAAAAACATTATCAAAGCAAAAGGGTTTATTTCCGTTGTTTGAATAACTTTTATCCGCCTCAATTAACAACATAATTTCGGACAGACTAAGCCAGAAAATTCTTGAACACAAAGTCACTTCCAGTTGCAATATATAGCACCAGATTGCATCTAAGGACCCTTAATTAATCAAAATTTCTCAAAGGGGAGGGTACACCTCCTCCCCTTACAACCCTCCCCTAATTAAGTGTTGTGCCCCCCCCCCCCTGTGACCCCAAGATTGAAATGTCTGGCGACGCCACTGATGTTCTTTCGGCAGCAAGTTGGGGTAATTTTGTAATTAAGTACCCCTCGGCAGTATACTTTCATGCAATGGCCACGCTTGGTCCAATCACTTGTTTGATAATGTTCCGAAGCTTTATTTAATAGCAAAAACCAAATGTCCCAATATCCCTTGGATTATACCACCGAGTAGGCCTAACAGTTGGTATACTCCTCCAGTGGAACGGGTCGCCTATCGCTATTTCTAATGTTTCATATTCTAAACTGTACTAAAAAACGTTTTCAAAAAGTCCCAGGTGGAATTGTACCCTCTTTCCAGGGAATTATTTTTATTTATTTTGGTTGTTATATCTCGTTTTTAGTGCTTTATTTTTCTTCTTCAGTTTTACCTCATCTCCCTTCATGAAATGTATATGGAGATGAGATAGTGTACGGTACTTCACCCCGCATCAGAAATGTGAGGAAGTGTGTTTGTGTGCGTTTGTTTTTCTATCTGACCGAGGACTTGAACAAAAGAATTCCAGGTCCTCGGTTGTGATTTCTAAAGAATCACCACGTCCTCGGAAGAATTCTATTGTATGGGGTATTGTTAAGGTTAGGGTACGTGGATTTGAACAATGGAAAATACACTGAATGGGGTCCTCGGTTGGAATGTAATACAAACATGTGTGTGTGTGTTAGTGTGTGAGCAAAAAACTGTTGCGAACTCCTCCTAGACCATAAATCCGATCAAGTTCAAACTTGGTGGGTGCCTAAGGTTCCTGACCATGTAAACTCGTGCCTCCGTGGTTGATGACGTCATAGGTCAAAGGTCAAGAAACCTAAAAATTTGTTTTTTATCCATTTTCTGATATAAACATGTAGGAAAATGGCATAAAACCCTATGATATGTAGAGAATAATGAGACAAATTTTGAAATAGGGTAGATTTAGTTCTTTAGTTGTCAAATTACGTGAAAAGTCAAATTGGCCTCAACAGTGCGGAAAAGTTTGTCGCGAACTCATAAGATGTAAGTCGGATCAAGTTAAAACTTGGTGAGAAGGTGCCTGATCATGTAAACTTGTGCCTGCATGATTAGTGACGTCATACATATAATGTCAGCTGTCAAATAACCTAAAAATTGGTATTAAGCTATTTTCTGTTTGTCATCATGTAGGAGAAAGACATTCAACCACATGATGTGTAGAGAATGATGAGACTAATTTTAAATTAATGTTAAATTTTTGTGTTTAGGGTCGAGGGAGAAGGTCAATTAAGGTCAAAGTTCAATTTGGTCTAAATTGTGCTAAAATGTGTGTTGCGAACTCCTACACCGTAAGTCAGTTCAAGTTCAAACTATGTGTGTGAACCAATGGCATACTTTTTTAACAAGATTACGATGCCACGAGTAAAGTCATGTAGGAGATGAGATCTGCAAGTCAATTGATTGCCTTCTTGTATTGCGTTTGTTGAAAGGACAGTACAGTAATGAAACGTGATACCTTGTTATCTTTAGCTGGACCTGAGATGTCCATCGCTGTATTGTCACTGTACACTGTGCTGTGGGTATTGACCACAGCTGTATGTACTGACTGTATACTAGTGTCTCATTACCGATGGTAGCAAGCTGTGTGTTTATATTTTCTGGGATCGATGGTGGTGTTTAACACTTCTGTTACACCTCATTCGAAACTAGGTCAGATTACCGGCATTAGACGTTTCTTTTTGCGCGAGTCTTCACACCCTTTAAGGCATAAAATTAGGCCTACATAGATATGTTGTCACGATCGTTAATAATGTCACTCCACGTTGTATAAGTGGTACTTATTATTATTATTACTCAATTGTATTTTTGAGATATGACCTTCAGGGCCTGGTTAATCAAGGTTCATCAGTTTTAAGTGTCAGGCTGGATTACTTAATTTAAATCCCTGTCAGGTTAGTTCATTAACTTTAAAATAGGATATATCTATGTGTTTAGGGTCCGCGGTGAAAGGTCAAGTTGGCCTAAATTGTGCGGAAAGGGTGCCGGGAACTCTTCCTAAACTGGTAGTGAAACTTGGTGGGTTGGTGCCTGATCATGTATACCAGGGGTGGGCAACCTTTTTGAATGAATGGACCAGATATAAGGGGTGAAAATTGACTGGGCCGCACCTAACCAACGACCTGCTGTTGATTTCAAACCTTTGATTCCGAGGACTTTCAAGCAATAGGTGTGTGTACTTAATCTGTATTCACAAAAACATAATGTCAATACAGTACAGTTGATAATTAATGGGGATAATAGGCCTTCCTGACAGCATCATTAGTGCCGATAAATTCTAAGCAGCTAGCTCGCTTTTTGTGATGATGTGAAATAGATTGATTTTTTTTCTTTTTCTTGAGACATCTCACGGGCCGCAAAAAATCACTGGCGGGCCGCATGTGGCCCGCGGGCCGTAGGTTGCCCACCCCTGATGTATACCGTGCCTGTACGATTGATGACGTCATAAGTAAAAAAAACTCAAAGTTGGTTTTTAGCCATTTTCTGGTTGTCAACATGTAGGGGAATGGCATCACACCACACGATATGTAGAGATTGATGAGACAAAGGTCAATTGAGACGAATTTTAAAATAATGCAGATTTGGTGTCTAGGGTGGAGGACAAAGGTCGATTGAGATCAGTCACTTCCGTTATGAAATGAGATCTGCAACTCCATAGATTGCCTCTTGTTAAGAATTTTATCGCAAATGTCCCAATACCTTTTTTTTTTTTGCGGGGGGGGGGGGGGGGGGGTGCCCCAGCCCCACTTCAGATCTGCTAATCTCCATGCATGCATGTCACCACGATTGTGAGCGGCGTTAATTAAATACGTAGTCCATAAAATCTACGCTAAATAAAATCTTAAAAGTTCACTAGATACCTTAGCTTTTTATTGGGGGGGGGGGGGGGGTGAGGCCTGGCGCGGAAGAGGTCGTCTATGACGGAAGGCTAATGGCGCATAGCCAGAAGAGTCTTCCCGCCACATAAATTTTAAAATTATAAACACTTGTAAATAACAGTAGGCCTACATAAACTCATAATATATAGGCCCTCATATGCGGTACATCGCCTATATGGTCACTCGGTCAATCATGCGTGCGATCGAAGTAAATGGCGTTCTATACTTCGATATCTCATTTGTTTATGGAAGCTTGACCCATGCGTTAGGTGACGTTTTGAGGCATTGCTTGGTTAAAGGTGCTATGTCAGTTATTGTTTCAAGTTTTCCATACTGATATTTGGGACCAGAACTGATCACTCAGCATAATGGTTTCGTAACACCAGTAATATTACTTGGAAGTCTTCGAGACCATATAGAGCAATAGAAACATCACTTGTGCTTTTCCATGACTGCTTACAATCCTGTACAGATAGGCCGACTATATTTCGCAACAGTGGTTTTCATAAACTCGTCGGCAATGAGAGTTCGCACTGTGGGTTACATAGGTGCTTCGCGGTAGGAAGAGTACACTCCGTGGATGCGTTCGCATTGAAGTCCAATGATAAGTAGATTGTTACAGGTGTGAATCACAAATACACACACACTTGATTGCCTTCCAATGCCAAGAGCATACAAATCCCCTTTCTCGCCTCCTTATTTTCGAATGGAGTGCAAATTTACAACTCGGTACCGTGTGCAAAGCACGTGGTTTGTAGTACATAAATTACTACAATCTTCGCGCGTTGTTAAATTCTCTTCATCCAACAGCAAGCCGGGTCTACAGTTCTACAAAAAACTGACGAAATCCAATAAGTTACTTGTGTTTCAATCCTACTTTGTGTTGCAAAATAAATAAAGCACTCTTTGTAAGTATTTTTGATATCTGACTCAATATTGTGTTCGTTATTTTTGGTCGTATACATTCACCTCAGCGACTAAAAGATTGAATCGTTGTGTTGCATGCGCTATTACTAGGCTAGGCTATACCCAAATTCCATGGAGTTTGCATAGCGTAGGTTTGTATTAGGCTAGCCAATTGACATAGCCTAACAGTAACAATATATAGCTTCTGATGTACTACTTCAAGGCCTAGCCTAATAGAACGTGTGACTTTGTAAGCGCAACGTGGTGTATTAATCAGGTCCTAACATACGCCTAGACTAGGAGCTATACGATATAAGCTGTAGCTACCATATTATATTCAAATGTTTGGCCTATTACTCATTGTCATAGGCATAAGCTATCCTTAAGAAGGCCAGTTGAAGGAAAAGGACCCCACCATGCAAATTTGAAGCTGGAATTCTGGCAAAGGCAAGGAAAATTTACTTTGCACTTAAGTAAGCCATGTCCTTGGTTTGCTCTCCAATTGGTTCTCCAATATTTGTCTTTGCTATGAAAAGTTTATCTTTGGTAAGTCAGTGATGGATTTATGCATTTTTTATATTTGATCAGCAATTATTTAATCATTCATGAATGTTTTGTGCCTAGCCTATAGGCCTAGGCTAGGCTAATAGTAATAAGGATATCAAAGTATTAACATACTGATTGAGGAAAAGTGAACATTTCTTGGCATGCTTGGAGGTTACCAAAGCTGGTCACTTCGCCCAACAACCATTTTTAACCAACCTTACCATTTCGCCCAACCAGCATGGTCATTTCGCCCAACCAGCATGGTCATTTCGCCCAACCAGCATGGTCATTTCGCCCAACCAGCATGGTCATTTGGCCCAACATTGATTAAATATGATACTTCAATATAACGGACGGGGATACTTCTATGGGTTCGTTCAATTTAATAAGGAAACGTTCCGGAATTGTTAATGTTAAACCGTTGACCCCCCGCTTTCCCCGCGAGGGAAATGCAGAGGTGATACATTTCATTAATTCAATTCTGTCATGGCCCGTGTGTAGAGGTATAAAGAATTTGCCAAATTTATTGATCGCTGCACAAGAATGCCCTTTGTCCAGGGAACAATCATGCTGCACGGCTGGTCTTTGTATGCGTAACTGCCTAAGGTAGTGTAATCCTCCCATTATACCCGAAATAACTGCTCAGACTCAGATTGATATCAAACGGACATCACTTTATTTCCTTACCACAAAGTAATATAACCCAAAATAAATCAAATTGAACTAGTAAAATAGAAAAAGTGATATTATTCTGAGTACAAAAATGGTTGGGCGAAATGACTAAGCTGGTTGGGCGAAATTACCATGCTGGTTGGGCGAAATTACCATGCTGGTTGGGCGAAATTACCATGCTAGTTGGCCGAAATGGCAGTTGGGCGAAATGGTTGTTGGGCGAAGAGACCAGAAAGCGTTACCAGCAAGTCTCTCTCTCTCTCTCTCAAAAAAAGTCTCAATGTGTTGAACAAAAGCGAAGTTTAAGGTGATATTAATTTTCAAAACTTGGTCCTGTTTAGTACTTGAGCTATCTCAACTCAGCACCTACTGGTAAGTGTTCAATGTAAAGAGTGAAGGAAAAATCTTCAAATTATTCTGCATAAACCAAGTTGAACTTTAGAAATTGGCTCCTTCATACAGAGGAAGATTTTTGCAAAACTAAGTTTTACTTAAATTTATGTCACAGGAACACCATGAATGACAACTGCTTTACCTGTGGCAAGCCTGGACATTGGGCCAAGGAATGTCCTGATAGTGATGGCGGCGGTGGTGGAAGAGATGGAGGTGGCTATAGCTACCGTCGCTCTGGCAACCGTGGTAGAGGTGATTTATTGAAACTTTGATATATGGGTGTACTACATAGAGAATTGGCTCTATTGGTTTGGCAGCATCCGGCCGCTACAAACAATGGTGTTTTCCATTCACATTATAACCATCAGAATACAAAGCAGCCATCTTTGTCTTGTTTAGAGCTTTATTTGAATGGGCAGTATTGGACCTTCGTTTACTGGTACAAGTGAATATACGCGTGCATAACCTCAAAACTCATTTCTTCTTTGTATGCAGCGATGAAATGTTCAGAGACTGGAACAATAAATATTCTTGAAAAGTTTAAATTAGTAGCATTGCTGTTTCCAAGCTGGTAACTGCATGTTAGCCAAGCACAGATAGCATAGGCAACAACTTTGCCTACTTGTAAGCTTGAATTCAAGTGTGACCATTTTACCAGCAATCCTTTACATTGAAGTTTTGAACTTGTGGGGATGAGTTAGTGAGGGAATTAGGCAAATATTGCTTGCTTGTTGAGCAGTCATTAAATTGTTCTGAAAGATCCATTCTAAATGGCTCAGACCTAAAACTCCAGTGTACTGTTGGCTTCTGGTAAGCAGATTTGGGTCTTTTTTTAAGACAAAGGTAAGTTTTGGTTGCCCTGTGAGAGTGATCTACTTGCGTACCTTGTTTTCTCTTATCAGGTGGCTACTCTCGTGGCTCTAACCGCCGATCAGGTAAGCAGCTTGGCCTGAATGTGGCTGCCGACTGTTTGCTGTGTCGTGCATTGCCTTGTGGTTTGCTGCAACAGATTTGTACTTCCATCCTCCCTATAGTAGTAAGCTTATCAATCTAGTAGATGTTCATTGCTTAGTGTGGCATCCTGATAGTCATGCTTGTTATTATGGCTGATAGCACATTGGTCCATGGCATGTCACGGTTGTCACCTTATGAGCATCTGAGTGTAACAGGTTTCCTTCTGTGCTGGAGACAAAAATATCCAGTCATGTAGACTGGTAAGAATTGTAGCACATTATGATTGACAGCTGAGGCCTCTCTAGGTATGCCACAGTGGTATGCAGCTTGCTGTAGTTCCATTGGGCTATTTCCTCAGTGTTCCCCAAAAAGTTTAACACATGTATGGCAGTTCTAGGGTAACTGATTGCTTGAAAAATCAGAAAAGGCTAACAGATTCCAAATGTGACTAGTGTGTGATATCGCAGTTTCCATAACAGTTTGCAGAATCTGTGAAAGCATCAGTTCGAAAAATAGAATTCTGTAAAATGACGGTACTACACCTTGAAACTGCATGTAGCTATTTTAGTTACATTGAGCTTATTCAGTGTTCAGAACTTGCCAAATTCTGAGATGCTACCCAGTAGAAATTCCAAACCATTGCTAATGATCGTCAACTTCTAGGCAATTGCCTAAAAGAAAACATAAGCCACCTAGGTGTTTGAAAAATTAACAGGCATTTTTTTGAGCAACCAAATGTGAGAACTGGAACATTTCTTTGATAAATTGGGAATGTGTCAATGGTAGTTTTGAGGGGTACAGTAATACCATTAAGTGCTCTCAATGATTTCAAATTCAATGAATATGAAGTTGTTACTCTAATTATTCTACTACAGATAACAAAAGTGTTCAAAAGTGATGTGTGACATGTGGCCAGTTGTTTAATCATTTAGTTTGGTGTAATGAAGGTAAACTTGACCACAAGTTCTTTGTTGTATTTTGTGCCCTTATCTGGTCATTCACATAATGCCTTTCTGAAATGCTGTCACAAGTTTGCAGTCTATTTGATGTAACATCATACCCAACATTTGGTTCATAGTGTTTACTATAGAATTACAATTTTTTTCAGGACTTTTATTTTCACCTTTTTTTTTGCCTTTTTGTTAAATTAACCACTTTAGGTTTTGGTTTTTGTTCCCAAAAAGTGTGTTTTGTTTTTGTGGGTGTTTTGTGTGTGTGTCCTCTATGTGGGGGAGAAGTTTTTCGGTGTGTGTCTCAGAGTGTTGTGTCTCAGGGTCTTATTGTTTTTCTTTTGTATTATTCTTGTGTCTTCTAGAGAATGTGGGAAATGTGTTGTGTTTTAGGGGAAAAAACACCTCATTTGAACAATTCTCCCATTATGACATGGCTTATTTCAGCAATTTTTAAGGAAATTTGAGATCAGATGAAGTTAACAACAAATGAAACAGTGGAAATGTTATGGCTACAGCATGTCATGTTTTGGGTTCATGCTTTTTGGTTTCGATGATAATTGTAACATTTGCATTCATGATGGCATAAGTGTGAGTGCGTTTGTGACGCCTGGCTTGTAAACATGATATCTCAAGAAATGAAGGTCAGACCAATTTCAAATTTGATGTGTAGAAAAACCACATTAAGTACAAAAACCTATTGTTTTTGTGGAGGTCAAAGGTCATGTGGTGTCACCAGGGGTCAAATTATGAAAACCTTGTAAACTTGATATTTCAAGAAGGAAATCATGGGCAGACCTCATATTTAGTGTGTAAAAGTACTACATTGTGTAAAAGAAGCCTATTGTTTTGTGGTGGAGGTCAAAGGTCATTTGGGGTCATCAAGGGTCAAGTAAACATGTACACCCTCACTAAATATTACGTCAGATTCGTGAGAAAACATCTCGGTTTGCATCATTTTTTCATTCTGGATGAATGTCCCCCTCGCCAAGACTAAACGAAAGGTGTTGGTACACATTTTACAAGTTACAATTGTTAGGCTTACTATAGGTAGCCATACATTATGTCATCATTATTTTGTAGGCTTCATGGTAAACCTGAAAGACGTGTTTTGGCACCATGGACAATGTACCTCCTTGAAGTTTCCATGGGTATTGTAGACTTGCCAAATTTCAGAAACTGACAATTTAGGTGGACACCTTATGAAGGCATTTAAAGCAGCATTTTGAGTTTTTTACATATATCAATCACAAAACAGCAAACTAAGATATTAGCCAAATTTTTCCCTGCCAACAACGTTAATTGGCAAGTAATTAAGGATATTTGCAGATAATGAGAAGAGTGTCCACGACAAATTCCACGTTTAAAATGAATCCCATACAGTTCCCCCAAACCCACTAGTTTGAATTCAACCAATCAGAGATGCAGGTTTAGTTATGAGCCGTTCCTAAAAATAGATTCAAGACTGCGTTGGTACAACCATGGCTCCATGGTACAACCAGGGAGTTGATATTAAACTCCCTGGTACAACTGCCCTATAGACTGCACAAATCAAGCATGGTGTTGTATTCGTCTGTGACGTTCATAGTGTTTAAATATTCATATTATGGGCGAGGTTTATTGGGATCCCAACGGAACTTATCTTGGAGAAAAACAAAGTTGAAAGTTGCAAATTTTTCGACTTTTATGCCACCATTTGAAGTAAGATTTAAATAGATAAGCTAGTTATGTATCTCGTTATGGCATAGTGGAGTCAGTGAGGTTGAGAAAAATCATAGAAAAGGATGCAAAATGCTGCTTTAACAGAATTTTTAAGACCATCCCTTGATGGTAACCATTCATTGCTGATCCCTCTCCCTCCTATGCTGGAGTCGCATCTCATAAGATGGTGAGCAAGTATTAGCGTTAACTACTGCTCAGTTCCACACATGTCATGATCTTTGATTGCTGTTCTCTAATATTTAAACAGTTGTGCTGTTTTCCTCTTTGGCTCAAGGAGCCTGTCATGTGACACAGGTTGGAGAAAAATACATGCACTGTACCTTCTCAGGAACATTCTAATTTGCCTACTTCTGTGTATAAGGTTATCCACTTCAGCACGGGGTTTCTCAGGGACATTCTGTTGGTTATTACCATTCTTAAATGTAAAGTACTTCAGGGTGTCCATAAACATGGGAAAGAGTGGAGGTGGGGTGATGCAATTAAGGCCCTGAGAATGTGGAATGTGATATGACAGTGTACAGTAACCTTTTACAGAGGAGGGAAGAGGTAAGTTATTGTCTTTATTAGATATGATGGATTGCTACCCTCCACCCAGGATGGAGAGGACCTAAGTAGGTAATTGTTTGATGTGATAATATATGTGATCTTTATCTAACTTTAACTTCTAAACTTTATACTTGTAATCTCACTTGTGACACAAGGATGGTTGAGCTGTCATGGATGCAGTTGTGGATATCAAGTAGATGTACATTGTCAATGCATTTATCACAAATGTACTTGTAACATACAGATTGATTACACACCCCATAATTATGAATCATAATTACCACACAAGCTACTTTTTTATTTGATTGCACATAGCTAAAACTTGCACATCACATTCAGGCCAATACAGTTGAAACTAATGTGGGTCTGTAAGGTATCATGTTCACAGAAGGGAAAGTATTCACCCAAGTATGTAAACAGAATGTTGCCTGTCCATATTTGTAAATGATTGGGGAATGTTTATTAAGTAGTGCATGCATGTGTTAACTGAAATATACACTTCCACATTTTGTTATTTTAGTTGCTTTGATGTTTGCTGCCTCCTATCACTACATGTGGCTTGTGAATATTTGTGGTGTGCTCAGTTTTTGTTTCCAAATTTCACTGCTTTGAACATGATCTGTGATTTCACTTTTTGTGATGTTGCCATCTTAGTCATATTCATCTTGAGTTATGAAAAGAACTGGTTGTGTTTGTTCGTTATGTAACTGAACCATTTCACATGGACATTTCAGCTGATGTGTCATAACTACGACTTCAAACAGCTGTTCAGGTTGAGTTAAAAAATCTTTGATTTTGGTCAGCCTTGTAAAATTCCTTGGCAATAATGTCCATTTGATAGACTGGCCATTTTTTTCTTTCAATTGGTGAAGGAAGCTGTTGTCAACATGGCTATCAATTGCAGTCTTAGTGTGGGTATTACCCTGTGAGGGTGGTAACATTACAGCAACTTAGAAACCCAACTCTGACGTACTCAAGATTTTCAGTCTTTAAGCTGGTTGGGAATTTTGTAAATGGGCATTTTAACCGAAATATTAAGTGATTGATGTGAATGTATGTTGACCATGTGTTATGTCTTATGTGGAAGGTATCTCCTAAATCCATGTAGGTTCTATGCCTCTTAAGCTCCCTAAAGTATAGATGTTTCATGTGTTTCCTTGCAGTAATGTTCTGCAGCTGGTATGAATAGGGGTTTGAACACCCTCTTGTGTGTTGCAGAATATTTGTTGAGGACCGCATGCAGCGAGTAGACTGCACTTTGCCTAACTGTAGTGAGGAGAGATGTTCAGTGATTGAATACTTTTCATTCCCAGCTTTGCTTCCTGTAGTTGGCATATATGAAATGTGCAGTGTTTAAAACCACTGTGAACACAACCATATGCTTGGTAGATCTAGGTTTATATTTATGTTTCAGTGGTTGAAACCATTTTATCGATAGTGTAAAGGTATCATGCCCTTCCCATGGTCTGGAAAGATGGTGTACACTGGTGCAAATTTTTGACTAAACAAAGTGCTTTGACCAAGATCTTTGACCTTACAGAGCAGACTGGGGGATGGGGGAGGGCGTGGAGCTGGAATGTACATGAAACTAGTGCTTGTGGCAAACAAGGGTTTTGCCTACATTCCAAAGCTATTTCTTTGACATTGTTTGTTCATTAACAAGTGCAACCAAAAATGAAGAAGGGAGCCGTTACCTGCAACTCCCTGCAGCAAAGACCACATTCTTTTGTTTACACAGACAGCCAGGAATTAAATCCTTGATTGATTACCGGACACATTTTTTGTTGTTGAAACTGACGTTTTGCACTTCGACCCATATTTTGGACAATTCCATATAGCTTTGTACTGATCAGAATACCACTAGTTTTTCAGTACTTTTTACCTTGAAATGCGACAATTCATATTAGTAACAAGTTTTTTAATGTTTCTGTTAATGGTATATCATACACAACTCATGAGATTCAACATAAATGTATTGTGACCTATCTGTGTATTCAAATTAAATTATACACTAGCTTTTGCAGATAAAAGTGTATTTCTCCTATTATGTATATTGTAGTGTGGTTTATCACTGAATTATGTGCTATTGCTACTTGATGGATATAGAGCTAAGGAAGATTTGTTTGGTGTTGTCTGTTCCCCAGGTAACTGCTACAGGTGTGACCAGCCTGGTCACCAGATCAAAGATTGCACGGCTGAGGCCGGTGAGGCATCACTCCCTTAGTACTGTGTAGACAAAGTTAAGATATTCAAGTTGAGCCAACCAACTAAAAAGACTTCTTGTAGTAGTACAGCTCATCAGTTCTTCATCAATCCCAAGAGAATATTCTGCTTGTTGAGAGATCATGGAAATTTTGCTTTTATATGTTGAATATATTTACAATTTTGTAAAATCTCCAGAGGACAGTAATTACTTCTCCTAATCTATAAATATGAACAAATGCTAGTCTTGCTAGATAACAATAATAGATCGACAAAAGAAAACAACACACTAAGCATTCACCACTACGTCCACAAAAAAAGAAACCTAAGTCTCAGTAGTCTACTTTATGTAAGTATTCCATATGAAACAAACAATCATTAAGAACGTTGGGCAGACCATGCCATAGGTTGGACTAATTTTTATCTTGTGTCAAGGAAATATTCAAAATGTAACACTTGATGATTTGTGATCTTTCAAGGTGTGTGTTGCAACATTCTCAATTGCTGTTTCAAAAAGGTTTTTTTTTTATGTTTGCAACTTTCATAGCTGTCAACTTCTCTGTTGTTGATTTAATTTCATCTTATTCATTGAAATTAATAGATTTAGTCTTAATTTGTGATTTCATGGGAACTGGTGATATGATCATACTTCTCCATCAGGATTCTACCATACTCTAATCGGTAGTGGGTAGGTTAGGCTATTTTACTTAGCCTAACATGTTAGAAGTTACTGCAAATTGACAGAACTTCATCTTTTCTTTGAAACAACAAATGACAGCATTATACAGACTTAACCAAGTGTTTGGCCAAATATTGCAAATTGTTGAGGTTTTCATACAGAGGGGACTCAAGATTATTTGACAATGCTAAAATTAAAGTTTCCATTGCAATATTAACCATGTGTATCTGGCAGTGACATTTTATGCTTTGTACCACATGGGTGGGCTTGGAATTAAGTATGGTAATGTCTTTGGCAATTTTACATTAATTGGCACATTGGCTAGATCAGCA
>KN888178.1:4175-16600 GCA_000934455.1 Apostichopus parvimensis | reverse complement strand
TTATTAGTGAGATATGTTTGGAAATGAGCAATGTTGATGTTCAAGTAAGCTGCTCTGATTACATCCTAGCTTTGTTGCTAGAGACATATCTGCTTGGAAACAAGGAAAGGAACTACTCTTAATGTGAACTGATTAAATTAAGCAAAAACTAACTGGAGTTGAATGGGGAATAAACAGCATTGTTTTGCATGCTTCTAACTTTGAAATAATCTCATTGTTAAATTAATTATATGATGTAATTACTTTTACAATAAAAGACCTTTTTTGTTGTTGTTCAGATATAACAGAATAAGCAGAAATTTGAAGTTTTCATCTTTTTATTATAGTTTCTGAGAAGTCCTCATCTGATTAAGTCTTGAATTAAATTTTTTATTTTGGTTTTGGTTTTAAACCATGTTTGCATTGATTTGTAAGGTGTTGATGATTCATGCTTGACTGATCAAAATTTGGAAGATTGAGGTGTAACCCAACCTCTATAGAAGTCTTGCCAAGGTAACTATGTAGTCCTTCCAAGTAGTTATTTAATCACTGGGAAGTTCCTTCGGAGTTTGACTGCTGTGAAATAACCGTCCACTTGATAGGGTAAATAGTAGGGGAGTCTACTGCCTGTTGTAGCTATAAAATATCATCCACTTAAAGATTGATACTTCCTCCATTGTATCTAGACTTACTATGAACCTCAGAGGTTTTCAGTTCACAAAAAGAACAAGAAATCTCACCAATTTATTTAAGTGTGTAGCTAAGAATGGCCAATTGTAACAAGTGACATGCTGGAAGAGATACTTTGACCTGCTGGTATAGTAATGGAGTAAAATTGTGTACTCTTCTTAACCTGTTTTGTTAATATCTATTTCATTCCATTGTACTATATATCCCTGCAATTTTTTTTTTGTGCTTTTTTCTCCCCCGTTATAATTGAGTACTGCACAATTTAATCCAATGGTGTTGCTTAATGTTGGTTTGTGATCATAAGGCCATATGAATGTATGTGATGTTATTATTAGGACCCTTTGTAGTTTTGTGGTCAAATAGTTAAAGAAAATTGTCAAAAGAGAAGCTCCTATTCAGCAGCAGAGATGTTTTTAGGGTGTATTGGTTGATACTACAGTAAGATACATATGACGTTTCATTGCCACTGAAAGAACGTGGTGAATTGTGTTCATGATGTATGGATGAATAATGTTGATTTATGAGGTGGGTGTACCATATAGTAGTGAGCCTAAGGAGGAGGCACAGGAAGATCTAAAGAGGGAAGTTTGGTTGAGTCTGGTAATTGGGTGAAAGTTAAGACGAGCAGATGTAAGAGGGGTGCAGAACACTAGGGAGGGCAAGGGGGTTGGGGAATATGAGAGATTTTATTTTGCAGTTCAGTTTTGTGTTTAATTTGTTGTAATTTCTGGAATAACTTTCCAAACTTTCCAAACCTGGATCACATGTGGTATCCATTAGCTAGCATGTAATCTTGATTGAAAGAGGTTTAAATGATGAGAAAAGGTAGATTGTGCTGGGTTATTTCAACAATCAGTTCAAGCTCATTGAACATTTTGAAGATAGGGTGCCCTCACTGTTCCATCAAATCTTTCTCTGGGCTAATCAATAAGAAGTATGATTAATGGTGCCAACATGCTAGCAATGTGGTAAGAGTAAGTTTGGAAAAAACAGGAAGGGGGAAAGAAGTCAGAACTAGTGATGGTGCTGTATCATCTGTAAAGAAAGGAAAACACTGTAAACAGTAAATCAGATCTCTTTTATCATTTAATTTTTACCGATTGTAAGTACTTCCTAGTGGGCAATCTGCAGTAAAAACAATTTTCCCATGAAAATCTTAGATAATAAAGCGAGGAGTTAACCCTGGACATGGATAATTTTCATCTTTACCTTAATTTTCTTTCTTTTGAAGTTGCATGTAGAATGAAGTTGATTAAATAGAAGACTTTAAGTCATTTCATTGCTAGCGAAGATAAACAAATCTCCTTTGTGATTTCTTGTCATGTATGAAGTTGGTCTGGTCCTGGACCAGTTTCCCTTTTTTGTGTAAACTGCATATAATTCCACTAGTCTGCACTTCCCACCACTAAAATGTTACCCCTCCTAACGGTGCTTAGGTGTACTATGTAGGGTAGACAAACTATAAATCATGCTGCTCAACTGTTGCAAATCATTTTAATGGTCAGACCCTTCCGCCAGCAATTTGACAACATTACTCTTTTAGTTGTGAACTTTGACAAATGTGACCATTATGTCGGTTTATTAACCACATCACACAAGTACAAATTTAATTCTGTTCATGAAGAAGGGATGTCTTTTTTCCTTTTCTTTAGGAAGTTACATTCTGCAAAAGACTGGGTGAACTTGAAAAGGGTTTGTTCTAACCAAATGGGACTTGGTGGTAAAATCTCTCAATGCCAAACAAAGATACTGCCAGATTTTACACCCTTTAAAGCTGTCGTATTGATGCAAACTTGCTTTTAACAGAAGACCTGAAAAAGCCTTCCAATGAAGCAGGACCGCAGGGGAGGTGAAGTGGCCTAATGATGAACTGGGGGCAGGGTGGGAGGATGAAATGGTGCCCTAAAGCGAGTGAGGCAAGCAATTGCGAGACCAGCGTGGTCAGATTTGGTTTTCACAAGTTGATGATTTGAGCCTGTTACTTTTGTATGCCCTGTTAACTTATTAGTCTACACAGCTCCCCCTTCAACCACCTGGTGGTCAGCTTTGTCCTGTGAGTGGGATGATTTCCCAGTCTCTTACAACTGAGCAGTACTGGCTCACAACTGTGCAAACAAACTCGGTTATGGTATATTTCTGTTGACACGAAGTACGGTGGCCGAGAAGTCACAGAAACAGAAGACCAATCGTGGATAATTATTCCATCAGAAAAAAACCTTGCCCCAAGAGGACAAATGTGATTCGATGGTTCTATAAATGGCGATTTTTGGTTCCTTGCTGGATACAAAGGTTTGCGCGTGTGTGCATCTGTGACACTTGCTTGGGTACGCGATAACAACGGAGTGATGGATATTTGTCATACTTGCTGTGTAGATGTATTATAGCGAGGTGTTCCGTATCGTTTTTGGCGCTGACATGGATATTAATGAGGCTATATGGGTTGAATCGTAAAAATCTCTACATTGCAATAACTCCACAACAAGTCGGATTGAGACCATACTTGGTATAGATGTAGGCCATCTGGACCCAAAAAATAATCCGGAACCATTTTTGGGCAGGGTAAGCCCAAATTTTATTTCCACCGCAAATGCAATTTGGGACAATCTTTGGGCCCGAATTTGTTAGGCCCAATATTATTTAGGCCCAAAATTGTATTGGGCCTAATTAGCTGGGAAGGGGCTTAAGTGTTAAATTGCAATAACTCCACAACCTGAAATCAGATTGTAGCCAAACTTGGAATAAAATTGTTGTTTAATAGCTGGTACATGTTGGCATAAACATAATGATATCGGGTGAAGACATACAACACTTTATTATTCCACTAAGCAAAGAACCATAGTGCCCGTTGGGCTCTTGCTTCTTTTTTGGGGGGGGGGTGAGATTGGTTGGCCCCAATTATTTTAATGGGGTTGAACGATGGTTTTTCCCACTGACGACACAATACACCACAAAGTGTTACTACTGGCATTTCAGGACTACTGACATTTTCACACTATACGGCAGCGTATGCCATGAAAGATTTTGAAAGTTATAAATATTGGTACTACGTAGTGCGAATGCGGGCATTTTACTATAATATCGTCTCTGAAAGTTCCATGTCACTCCACCCCCATCCCTCACACACACAAAAAAAACCAAATGATCAAAATGATATGTAGATGACCTGTTTGAGTTAATGACTGCTTCCGTAATTTGTGGAGGTGAATCCCTGGTACGTAATTTGAGGTGATCCCGTGACCAAGATAACATAATAATAATAATATTCAGCAGTTATTTTTAAGACGCTTAAGCGACCACAAATGTGGGAGGAACTCGAAAGGGCTTACGGATTACAACATTTTAACTCAAATTTGGAATCTTTTCAATTTAAAAAATCATTGCCATTTAGAAAGTCATTTCAGATGGGAAAACCGTAGATTGCTCTTGGATGAAAAACCCACCTTACTATGACCCGGACGGGTAACGAACCCGGAACCTCCCGATTACTAAGCCTCATTGCTGCAAATGCCACCGCCTTTATCCACTCGGCCATGGCCCATAGCACCGCTATGAAAATCACGTAAACCTAGGAAAGCTTAGTAACAAATACAGTATTTGTGAATATCGTAGTTGAGTTGTAGATGCTTATTTATGAGATATTCGTTACTATTGTTTTTGATGGAGGCAAAGTTCATTCGAGGTCGATCAGCATTGATCAAATCTGAAAACCTTGTAAAGAGGCCTTGTTGCGATGGAAGCAACATCTCTATGACATCCACGACACAGAACTCGCGAAATTGACGGCTTAGTACCTGCCACAGACCTTCATCTGTAACAGGTCAAGTCTGCTAGACATTATCTGGCAGTTCAATTTTTAACTGGTGGGAACGTAATGTATCTTGCGGGCAGCTGTGAAATCTTGTACCCAATATGTGAGCTGCACAGTTGTAGGATGTATACCTTCTACCCAGACGAATTAGAATATTACATTGTTTAGGACAAGATCTGATAGAGGTTCAACATGCGCATTTTCCATATATTATATTGGAATACTACCACAAGTAAGCGCAATACACACGCTTTCCACAGCATCATCTTTCATATATTACCTTGCTATGAGCAGGGAGTTGTTATGGAACAACTCCCTGCTATGAGTTTCCGAGGTCGTGTTGAAACGGCTACGTTAACCTCGTGGTCAGTGGAAGTTTTCTCACATGTTGCACTTTGTCATAGCTTTCCTAGCTTAAAGGGATATTCCGATGGTATTCTACAATGTATGAGAGTTATGAGCTTAAATGGTGTGACGACTCGCGCACAAAGAAACGTCTCATGCCGATAATCTGACCAAGTTTCGAATGAGGTGTAGCAGAAATGTTAGACACCTCCATCGGTCCCAGAAAATACACACACAGCTTGCTACCGTCGGTAATTAGACACTAGTGTACAGTCAATACATACAGCTACGGTCAATACCCACAACACAGTGTACATAACAGCGATGGACATCTCAGGTCTAGATAAAAGAAAACAAGGTATTACGTTTCATTACTGTCTGCATTTTGTAGCTAAAAGAAGAAAACTTCACTTGCAAGCAACGGAAAGTTAACTTTTTCAGAGCGCGGCACACAGTTTGGGGCGAGTCTTCAATGCCTTTAAAGTAGATCTTATAAAGAGAGAGAAAAAAAAACAATTACAACTTCAATAATCTTTATGAAAATCTTTCTCACTGCTGTTGGCAGACGCATTCATAAAATACCATTAAAATATAAAGAAAAATCCCAGTGATTTCAAAATGCTACGAGGATGTTATTATTTCCTAACGATGCGCATATAGTTTCCAGCAACTTTTGTAATGCACCGAGTTCAGCCATCAGATTATCCTTAAATTTTGACCTACGACCTCAGACGAATTAATATCAGATTTGAAATAAATATGTTTGACTGACTTATTTGCAAAACAGATTGTTTAAGAAAGGAGGCAGCTTTACCAAGCCCCCTCCCCGCCCCAGCGACGCCCTCGAAAGAACAATAAGTACTGGGTATGGTATGTTCAATGGTATAATTGTTTTAAATGTTTTACTAAGGACTCCGTAGATTGTTCAGTATGGAAACCAAGGACGCTGCGTAGTCTCGATTGTGTATGTGTGCATTCTCTTTCAAATATTTTTCGACATTCGCAAAGAGTAACTAACATCCACAAGTAAAGTTACGGACGAACTTTTCCCTAAGCACTTTATTTGCCAGTGGGCCAACAAAAAAGTCGAAATGCTTTCTTATAGCATGTAGATTAACAGAAGCATGAAGAGAATACTGAGAAAGAGCAAATCGAAGGGGAAAGGCGTAACAGCAGAATCGTCGAGCGTAATCAGCGCAGATGGAACCATAAGTGGTGTTGTTGTAAGTGACTATGCCGTTAAAGAAAAGGATCTTTCCAAAATTCACAAAGCTGCATGGAACGGTGACCTCAACAAAATAAGGAATTTTGGCAGCAAGAGACAAGATTTGAATGCCTTGGACAAGGCCAACAGGTAAACCAAGCAAAAGTGGCAAAGTTTTGTTTCCGTCTTTCGTGGAACTAGGCCAAGTAGCCTAGCCTATGTATTGTAAGCCTAAACCTACATTACACTGACACTACAGTGCCTTCGCGGAATAGTGCAATATTGCCTACAATAGCCTATTTGTTTCATGGTACTGAGTTGGGTATGAATACTATGATGTTATACCGTAATGAAGATCCCCTGATTTTGCTTTATGATGTACTTTCATCCTTCAACTGCATTATTCCATCAGATTTTGATCGAATGTCATCTAGACTATAGCGTAGGCAGTAAAACTTAGTAAAACATTTCTGAATTCATGCCATATAATGCCAGTAAATGGGTAACATAGTTTTTACCTGGATTTCAACCCTCTCGTCTACGGCTCAGAAGAGTTTGCCGGAGAGAATGGCTTTAAGGGATACTTTAGCAGGTAATTGACCCTTAAGTTAAAGATCCTGCATTCCATCAGTCCGTTCTTAAATATGGTGAGTGCTTGGGTGCCGTAACTACATTCTCTGGTAGTCTATTCCATGTTTACTGAACTCTATTGAAATATGATTTCTATCTTACTTCGGAACGTACTGTTTTCTTGTCGTATCTTATTAGAATTTCCTCTAGTTTTACTATCACTTCAACAAAATCATCAAATTTAATCCAACAAAATTAAAAAAACTTTAAGTTAAGTTTGATAATTGATTCTATCGAATCACTATGCATTTATGAATGAATTATGTGAGAGTGCCTCTTTTGACTAGAGTCTCATTCTTTACAGCAAGTGTAACTATCTGTATTCCCTTGGGTAGGGTGAAATCCTCTTAATGCTTGGATGGGCACGTAATTCCTTCATGCATGCATAGTGATATGATATCTTTTTAGCAAAAACAGTTACCATGCAAAAACAGTTACGTCTACTCCCATTGTTAGCCAATGTGCTCTTGCACACAATTACCAATACAACTGAAATTACACACTCAAGTATTCCATGAAATTCTGTACTGTAACAAGAAGAGACTACAGGTGAATGTTGCACCAATGAAGTCAGAAGACACCCTGAGAATCTAGTCAGAAACAAGCTTTCAGTCTTTCACATAGTTGTGGAATGCAATGCATTGTGATGAGATAGATGTATCCATTGTATCCATTGTATCCATTCCTTGTATCCATTGTATCCATTCCTCAATCCAATGTGAGACCATCTATTCCACTTACTGAGACATGTACTGTGTCAAATGCCTGATGCAGGTCTAAATATATCACTTCTACCGGAATCTCTTCATCAATATACCTTACTAACTTATCCCAATATACTAACATATTTGAAATGTAACATGTCTCCTGTCTGAAGCAATGTTGTTGTGTGTCCAGTATTTAACTCATTCTTTCCTAAATGCTCGACTGCACATAGCATCTCTCAATATAGTGTTTCCATAATCCATTATCTTTCCTGAGACAGATGTAAGGCTTGCTGGCCTGTATTTTGAAACCTCCTTACTTGTACAGCAGTGTGATCTTCACTCTTTTGCATTCCATTGGTATCTTTGCTGTTTCCTATGATCTCTTGAAATATCATTTGTAGTGGCTAGGCTTTGCTATTTCCTGTGCCATACTACCTTTCCTTTAGATAATCTAGCTCAACATCATCTGAAACTGCTGTATTTCTCTTCTCAGTACTCTGTAACTTATCCAACATCTTCTCCTCTGTTATTTCCATGTTCACCAAATTAAAGATTTCCTAATCCCTAAAAAAGACTAGAGCCTCTGTAATACTATCATCCTCTGTTGTAAAGACTTAACAATAATATACACATTGAGGGCATATACACAACTGGTCTCTTTCTCTGAGATAATTACTTCTCCCATACTGTACCATTCTTTAGTTTATTGGACCTACGTTTTATCTAATTTTCTGCTTTGACCTTTTGTATGAGTAAAGTCTTTGGATCCTCTTTAAGTTTCTGTGGTTCAAAGTTCGTCTTTGCATGCTTTATTTGAATTTTCACCAGGCTTTGTAATGACTTAAAGAATAATTCCAGTCTGACATACCTTAACCAATCTTGCATCCTTGCCATGCTTTTTGCATTTTCCAGATCAAGTCACTTTCAGATCCACTTCGGCCTGCTGTGGAATTTACGCTTGTTGTCAGGAAGAAATTTCTTGATTTGTTTCTTATACATATCAGTAAAACATTGCCCATGCTTTGCAACACCCACCCCCCCTTCCCCATGCCATTAAACTCTTCTTCCCAATTTATATCAGAATGTTCACTCATTCATCTTTTCTCAATCTGTTTTTACCAATCCCTGTACTTCTTCTACTCACCTCATAATTACCAAGGACCATACAATTATTATGGTTGCTAACCTATTGCCAAATGTTTCTCCAACCTGGATGTTCTTAAACATTCTTCTCCTTGTTCAGATAACCGTATTTAAGAGTTAGACTCCAGCCTCCATCTAGCTGAGCACTGGCACATTGCTGGAATCATTTTGCTGTTGTTTGGAACACATTGCTCTGTGTACATACAAGGTTGAATTCATATTAGGTTTCTGTATCGTGTATAATATAATTCATGAGCAATAGGTATATCTTCTAGTGCTTGTTTTACTTACAGGACACCACTTCATTTAGCCTGTTACAATGGCCATACTGACGTGGTCAAGTACCTCATTGGTAATGGGGCCAAACTTAACGTGTGTGATGGGGATCAGCGATCTCCTCTAATGAGAGTAAGTACAGAATCACTTGATGAATAATTTAGACTTTACAAGTAGTTACCTAAGATTTCAAGTTTCTTTCCTGTCACATGTCGTAGTAATATTCTTGGGTGGAGAAAGCAATCTGATAAGGTATCAATTTGTCTGGAAAAGCTAATGCAATAATACTTAAAACATTGAGTCCCAAGTTAAATGACCAGGAATTGCTGGCCATGTGTGACTAGCGCTATTAATTGGCAGGTAAAGGTTCGTTTTGTTTTTAGTGTGTGGGGAGGAGGGAAGACTGGGGGAAGGAGGTTGTCAAATGTTTTTATGTTTCTGAAAGGAAGTTTTCATTTCAGTTTAGTTAGTATGAAGCAGTACAATCCCAGATAGGAAGCTGATCTCTTTAATATGTTATATTCACAAAGAGTCTTCAGCCTTAATATTTTATCTTTTAATTATACAAATTCACAATATCTACTGTTTACTTTGAACTGTGTAAAACAACAGCTTGAAATTCAGTGGTCATAAGGAATTAATTTAACACTCAATTTTGTGCAACAATACCAAACAATTGTCTGGACAGTTTACTACATACTTTCAACAGGTTTCAACAGGTGTTAACTAATTATTGGTACCTGAAAGTCTTGTGTGTCTCTTATATCCATCTTTTATAATTAAAAATATGAAACATGAAATGCAGAAATTATTCCAAAGAAAATAACTGTATCATTATTTTAGCAACAGCCAGGCTTTTAGACATAAAATTATTTTTCCATTCTACCACAGAATTGAGACTTTTTCACTTCTCTGTCTGTAAATTACATTGAGAATACATCAACTGTTTTCACCATACATAACATTGTCATGCTAATTTGTACTGTAGGTAGGTGAAGTAAGAGCTTGTGAGTTTCATTTTTTAATTTCATTAATTAATTTTCTTGTCATTAGTCATACGTTTTAATCACTTGTCTTTGAATTATGAATTATGAATTTGAGTTTGATAAGGTTTACCTTGTGTCTGGTTTAACCTGTCTCCGCACAATTACTGTACTCTAGTTGTCTTCTTATTCAATTCAGGCCATCCAAACAGAACACTTTGATATTGCTGAGGTTTTACTACAGCGTAAAGCAGATCCCAGCTTGATTGATGTGAATGCAGACACAGCCATTCATGTAGCTGTGAGTGTTGGCCGCTCAGATGCTGTTACACTACTCCTCAGTTATGGGGCTGTGGTGGATGCTGCTAATAAAGTGAGTTCTTAGAGTTAATGCTTCATAGGACATTACAGATAATTAGATAATAATCCACTAACTGCCAAGGCTTGAGTCTTGGCTGTGAGTGTTGGCCGCTCAGATGTTGTAACACTACTCCTCGGTTATGGGGCTGTAGTGGATGCTGCTAATAAAGTGAGTAGAGTTAATGCTTCATAGGACATTACAGATAATTAGATAATAATCCACTAATTGCCAAGTGGTAAAATACAGTAAAATGATTCAGTTCCAATATATCAGACAAGCCAATGAAATTTGTTACTTTTTGATGTCAGATACATGTTCTTTGACTTTGAAACAATATTCATATTAACATCAGAGAAACTGTCAAGAATTAGTGTCAAGTACCCAAAAGGTTAGGTAATTTTATGACTTTAGAGTTAGTTATGTGTAAATGTTACTCTTATCGGGTGGTTGAAGAGATGGTCTGAAGAGATGTTTGTTTTTTCCGTTTTTTTTTTAAACAGCAAGGACGAACCCCTGTACATCTTGCTACTAGTCAGGGCAAAAGTGAAATCTTAGAATTACTTCTGGAGAATGAAGCTGATGTGAATGTTCAAGACAGTTCTAACAGGTGCATACTTATTTACTTTACTCCTCTCTTGTATGTCCCCGCTCAAATCATACAAGATTTGAGTGGAGATGGGTAATCATCGGCTTCTGTAAATATTCACTCTAGTCAGCAGCTTTGAGGTGAAGTTGTTTTCATGATGACTATAATTATTCTATAAGCACTAGGAGAGTATCTTAGACGAATTGTGCAACCCAAGAGGTACTCTGCTTTCACATTACTTAATACTTATATTTTGTTGGCTCACCTAGGTCAAGTTTGCTGTCATTGACATAATTGTTTTCCCCTGAAAAGTTGGATTGCTAATTCATGCAAATGAACAGGCTTATTTGTTTTGTAAAAGTAGTAGATGATTACATTCATGCATTTCTATAAGACTAGTTTACTCAGAAGCACTGTTTGTCGGTTTAGTGTCTCTAGAAAACCATATTAGAGCTTTTTAAAGTTATGGAAAATAGTCAATATTCTAGTTAATATTTTCAGTTATATACTTGGCAAGTTTGTCAGTTTAACCTTGTGTCATATTACACTAATTTCTGATGACTTCTTGGAAACTGTTTGTAATTGTATCCATCCCAATAATTACTATAACTAGTGACATTAAAGATAATCCTTGTTTATGACAAGTACTGTATTGTTAATCACAGCATTAATGATTGTTTATGTGCTTGAACAGGACTGCACTTATGCTGGCTTGTCAGTCTGACCAGATAGGTATTGTCAAGATGTTGCTAGAACACAAGGCAGACCCAAATATCCGAGACCAGAAAGGATGGACTGCTAATGACCATGCCATCATGGGAGGATTTCATGGGTAGGAGTCCGCCATCATTTGCTATTTAAAAGTCGTTTTAGTTTTTAATCTTTAAACACCTTGGGAGGATTTCATGGGTAGAAGTCCGCCATAATTTGCTGTTTTAAAGTCGTTATCATGGATAGAATTTAAGTTTTAAACTGTAACCACCTTTGGAGGAATTAATGGGTAAGAATCAGCCATCATTGCTATTTTAAAGTCGTTTTCATTTATAGAATTTTAGTTTTAAAGTGTAACTACCTTTGGAGGAATTAATGGGTAGAAATCAGCCATCAGTTGCTTTAATCATTCTCATTTTTACTGTATGTTAATGATATAATCTCGCAGCTGACTTGTGATAGGTTTATACACATCAAACTAAAGTAGAAATTACATTTTTTCTGAATTGGACTTGAGTGTTGTTAGTATTTGACAGTTCAGAATGGTAGGAGCTTTTTTTTCCTTGCTTTGCAGTTGATGAATATGAAGGTGAAGCAAACAAACACCTCTTCTTGGTTCTTAATTGTTCTTAATTGGTGTTCTTAATTGTTCTTAATTGGTGGAGATGTTAATCTTGAATTTTCCTTTCAGTTGTTCCCATCTAATTGAGGAACAGCAGACAATGAAACGAGCCTCGGCTGGATCAGCCCTGTCTGGTACTGGCCTCTTTGGATCAACTACTAACTCTGTCGATGTTCTAGGCTTCCCTCTTGGAGGACCAGCTGCATCAGATAGTGGTATCAATTGTGTTCTTTTTAATTGCAAGCTTTTTGCTATAACAGCTGAAGAAGTAATTTGGTAAACATGATAAGCTGTAGAAGTTAAGTACAGCTGTGTTGTGGTTCTTCATGTGATATGACCACATAAAGGCCTATCCATACAGTAGTTTGGGCTTCTAAAGG
>KN888176.1:9852-19976 GCA_000934455.1 Apostichopus parvimensis | reverse complement strand
CCCCCCCACACCCTAATGAAATAGTTCAGACAAACTGTTGGCATTAAAATGTGGAACGAGAATGATGCAAGTGGGAAGTTACGAAGACCAAAGTAGGACTGGAATGTGCATACGACGACCTTAATAGTCCATAGTGGATAAACGAATGTGTGATAGTCGAAAAGTGGATGTTACTGAGAAAATACAGGTCGACTATATTTCATGTAGTGATCAGTTAGGTACAGGTCTGTGCTACCTATACCAATTGACGTCTGTCATCACATGTGTCATTACTCTTCACATAACTGTTCCACAGGATACAAAACAAAAACCAAAATAGAAGGATAAAACGAATAGGAAAAATAGGACGAAGTCCAAAAATAATTTCAAAAGAAAAGTAAGAAAAGTAGGATTACTGGACGGCCGGACAATCATTCTTTACTCTTTGATATCCTTTGAAGACAGCCTATGGAACGGTTTTTTAACTCAGTCTGGTTACTTATATTTCATTTTAAAGCATCTGACATGTTTAACTATTGAACCTCTCCAGAAAGAGGCGTTGAGAAGCACACCCGCATTGGGAGGGTGTCACTTGGGATTGGCACTAAGGGGGTGTGTTCTCACTCAACCTATGACAAGCTTGTAAATTCCGTCCCGTTTAAGCCTGACATGTTTAATATACGATCCATCGATATTAAAACTTTACCCAAATTTCTTTGCTGACGTTTCCACCCAATCCTTCACGTTGTCTTTGAAATCTTTGTCCATCGCCGAGAACTTCTGCTTACTCTGCGTGAGGGGTAACCCCATGTCGGCTAAAAATTCATACAACTTCTTCTGTCCTTTCAGGGTCCACAGTTTTAACCTGGAGTTTCAGGAGAGAGAGATAGAGAAAGAAAATACTAGAATACAAAAGGTACATACATCTCATATCAAACTATTTATAGCAAAGATTGAAATCCCAAGGCCAAAATTCTACATCTTTCAAGCTCTCGGAAAGTCTAGACACCAGACTTTAAGGGAGTCCATACTATATATTATAATATTTTAAGCATAGTGTTTTGATGCAGCATGTTACTTTAAGAGTTTTGCCACGCTCAATACTGTTATGTACGTTTTAGGTGGTTATGTATTATTATGCTAATTTGTAAGCGTAGAGTACAATCAAGTTACGGTCGAGTAACATTATAGAATGGTATAAATTATGTTTCCAAGGAGTGACTCGTTCTCTTCTCCGAGTGGCACCAGCCTATCCGTCAGACAGAGAAAACAAATAATGTAGAATAATTGTTTCTTAAAGGGTGTGAAGACTCGCCCAAAAGAAACGTCTAATGCCGGTAAATCTGACCTAGTTTCGAATGAGGTGTAACAGAAGTGTTAGACACCACCATCGATCCCAGAAAATACACACACACAGCTTGCTACCATCGGTAATTAGACACTAGTGTATAGTCAGTACATACAGCTGCGGTCAATACCCACAGCACAGTGTATAAACGATACAGCGATGGACATCTTAGGTCCAGCTAAAGATAACAAGGTATCACGTTTCATTACTGTCTGCATTTTGTAGCGACACAAACAAAACATCACTTGCAAGCAACAGAAAGTTAACTTTTTCAGATGGCCGCATGCGGTTTGGGGCGAGTCTTCAATGCCTTTAAGCTGAAATCATTTCTATGGCGGATTCCAACAATCACCGCCACAGAACAATAATTTTTGGATGGGTTGTGATGCTGTCTGCTGGTGGTTCTTTCAATGGTACCCTAGTTTCCGTTACAGTGAGTGTTTCACCAACTGGGAGTGCTACCCAAAAATTTCTCTTCATATCAAATACGCTGAAAATAGAAGCGGCACTTTCAGTCGGTCTGTTTAGCTTCATAACTCCTGGTTACTTTCTTAATTCAAATAATAACGGATAGTCTACAAACCTACCACACTAACATAGCATATGTACCTAGCCTATCCCTGGCTAGGTACAGGAATCAAAGCAGTGCACGGTTGTTTTTGTCGTGTACTATTGAGGCTTATTTATAGCTAACGACATCATTTAGGAAAAAATGACTTCACAGACAGCTTTCCAACTGGTAAACTTTCACCAAAATCCAGTGAGAGTCGAACAAACACGGCTCCTGAAATGGCAACGATCTGTGATTTTACTTACGTGCATGCTGTGTACGATGAATGTTTCATGCTCTCAAATAAAGACCAGTGTTTGTAGAGGGTTAGTTGTAATCTGAATAATATAAGTCAAGGGATTCAAATACCCTCCTACTAGGGGAGAAATAACTTGAAGAAGTGATACAGAAAAACTAACAAAAATTGTCTTTTCTGGTTTAGAACAATGACTTTTGAACAAAGATTCCACATGCCCATCCAGTCATTCTAATCAATGTAATCAATACTAACAAATTGTACTTAAAGAAGTAAACAAATGATTGGAAAAGACTGGGAAATTTTAGACAATGGTAAAGAACAAAGAAATGTATGGCTTAAATGGGATTCGAACCAGTGACCTCTAAGTTACTTGCCCAGTTTTCCAAATTTAATAGTTGAAAAACTAACGCAAGGACCTGATGTTTCAGGGTTTTCAGATAACTTTCCTCTCCTTCAAACTGATACTGAAGAATTGTCTGCTTCTGAAATCTAATTTTCTTGCACTCGTCAATTGCCAAGTGGAAGAAGTGATTGATATGCAGAGATGGTGTTTGAAGATGTCACACAAACTTTGCCTTGAAGTTGTGCACTCAACGACTGTTGTGTACGTGCATGGGATACAACACCCTTTTTGAACTGTAAAGGGTTTCAGCCTAACACAGTCAGTGCATCTTTTATTCTAGGTAAAGCATACATAAAGTAGTGCAGGGGTAAGTGGTTTCATCTGCAGCTTTTTAAGGGATGTTCAAAGATTAGAAATAAGACCGGTATGGCATCTTTATTAAGACAATAAAATCTGGGCTGATGTACAAGCAAAAGGATACTCTGGAACGAAGGAAACCTTCATTGAATTGACTGACAGAGGATTCTCTTCTTCGTTGCCACGGTGATTATGCCTGGAGACATGCCTGTTCAACTCTGTTACATCTGATACATATTTTTCTCTTCAAAAAAAGAACAGCAGAAAAGTGAAGCGACAACTCACTGAGAGGAATGAAAATATTCAGCAGAAAGGCAAGAATCAACTGCGAAAACGGAATACTTTTGAACATCAGAACGATAATGCTTAAAAAAAACTGAACAAAACTGTTACCAAACTGATTATCTAGTGCAAACAGCCTATACCAGGGTTGTCCAACCTTTTGCAGAGGAGGGCCACATGGAATGATTATGATGAAGGAGGGGGCTGCATGAACCCTACACTCGATTTTTCGATTATTTGCCCGAAGCCCAAGGCAACAAAATGTGAGCACTGCGCGCGGAGCGCACTGATTTATTTTCCTTCCTGATAAAACAGATGAATAAAGTTCAGCCGCCCCCCCCCCTCCGCTGAGAGAGTGTCACACAAACTGACCTGTATGCAGTTTTTTGGACCCAGAAGGTTAGAATGATTGATTATATAGCTTCAAATTGTTATCAATATATCTGCTCACTAAAATTTCGCACCGTAGAGCTTCTCTGGCGGGCCGGACGCAACCCTGCGGCGGGCCGGACTGTGGCCTGCGGGCCGTAGGTTGGACAACCCTGGCCTATACAGTGTTAGAGGTATCAAAGTAACAGAGTGCTGCATGCACTCCTTGGTGGAATCTTCTTGCCCCAATGCCCCTAAGAATCCTAGATGATCTTGGATTTTAACATAAAGTCCTCTAACATTGTTAACCAACACATATATAGGATTATTAAATATTGTATAACTTTCTGTTGACAAAGTCCTCAGTAACAAATGCTATGAACCACAAAGGACACTTAGTAGTTACTCAACCAACAGTATAGCATCAAAGTTTATACTAAAGTGCATCTCTTCAACATGGTGTATTAATAGGGACATACAGTAGGGAGGGAAAAATTGACATTTTATCTCAAAATTTTGACTTTTAGAGACAAAAGCCACCATACTTTAACAAGTCGATTTACTGCTAAGAAGAAAATTTAAACGTAATCATGTCGACGTTATACTGAAAATTGTTGCAATTTAAATGTTTGACAAGGAGAAGGATTGGCGATGTGATCAGCTTGAAATATTACGATACTTACCTGTCGATTTTCTTTGCGATAAGTTGATTTGTCAAGGCAGTAATTGCCCACCTGTGAAATAAGATCACATCCAGTAATTGCAGAAAAACAAATACTTGTATAATATCAAACACGATCATCTTTTCTTAAAATTCTACTTAACAGAATATGATTTTATAAAACAAATTCTATAACAATTGCTTAGAGAATGCAGATGCAGAATTATGACAAGAGGGGGGGGGGGGGGGGGGGGGACATTCTGTACTTAAAGTCTTTGGATCAGTTCATGTAAGCAAACTTAAAAGGGGTTTCCAAGTAATTTTCTGCAAGAGCCAGTAGGGTTTTCAAGCATGGTGCCTCTCATAAGAGTCTACATAACTGATTAGTGCAAGATATGTGGGCCAAAACTGAAATCTTTTGCAGCCTGGATTTGGCCCACAGACCTCCTATCTAGAACACCTGCTCTACTGCATATTCGATGGTTTCGACACAAAAAACGTAACGATACAATAACTAAGAATTGTTAATACTTCAAAGAAACCACCTACCATAGTAGATCGTTTGTATCTTTCGATAATTTCCACGCCAGATCGTACATCACCAGAGATGCCTTTGAAGTAAAACAAATGAGATGGAAATCTTTTTTTTAATTGAACTAAAAAATGGAGAGAACAGTGTAACTTGGCAAGAAAGTTTCACTCATAATATCTAGCTAACCAGCTGCACTACTGCTACTATAGTCCCAAAATCTAGAGTCAATCATCGGTCTGAGCGGTAGAACATTACACAGCTTAAGACGACCGACAAAGAATCACGAGATATATACCAAAAGGGAAGGCAGAGGGAATTTGCAGGATGGGGAGAGGGCGGGGGGGGGGCAGAGGTGATGGGTGTGGAGAATGGTGTACACACCAACCCTTGCTATCATCCATTTTTTTTTTTTATAAACAGTGGAATTGCAGGATTATCGTAACTAGCCCTGCTCTTAATTTTTTTATTTTTTTTTATTTTTTTTTTACCACGCTTGGTATCTTTATTGGTAACATTCTTGTGCCAATTCGAATATATTTGGATACAATAAGGTCAAAAACCTTTTACAAGTCATGATAAGTGCATACAAAAAACAATGATGTATCGTAATTAACTGAACAGTATTGTGCAATTAGGCTAAATGTGTCTTTTAACTGCTCGTTAGAAATAAAAGCTTTGCCTCTTTGCTTGAGTTCTTTCTCAAGTTATTTTAACTTATATAAAAAATTCTCTACATCTCATTTCCGTGTTTGTAATTTTTTTACTGAAGATGAAATACCTGAGATGCAAAATTAAGAAATTATTATGCTCTGAACTTACAGCTGTACCATGATAGGAGAATTCTTCATATTCATACATAATCTTCTCTTTGTTTTCATGCAATTCTCCCTCTGAACTTACCGCTGTACCATGATAGGAGAATTCTTCATATTCATACACACTCTTCTCTTTGTTTTCACGCAATTCTCCCTCTGAACTTACCGCTGTACCATGATAGGAGAATTCTTCATATTCATACATAATCTTCTCTTTGTTTTCGTGCCACTCTCGCCTCTTTCTCCTCTTCTCCATCTTCCTTTCCAGAGTTTCCTGAAGGGAAAAAAAAAATGAAGAAAATATCTCAACTTGAATACAATAATATTTGCTTTTTATATAGCGCTTTATACCAGCGATAGGTTTCAAAGCGCTTTACAGACGTTAAATTACCCCTGGTCAATGATAACCTGTCCCAGAGACAATCCCTCCAGTCGGCAGCAGTTACATAATGCGCCCAATGACAAGTTACCTCACAGGTACCCATTTAACCCCTGGGTGGAGAGAGGCAAGTGAGATAAAGCATCTTGCCCAAGGACACAATGTAATGAAGTCCGACGCCTTAGCCAATTGGCCACCACGCTCTCACTAAATACAAACTGGTGGACTTTAGATAATCTGTTATTCATGTTTACAACAATCCTTTTAGGAATCTTTAAGACTAATTGGGTCACAGATTTGTTGAAATCAAGATGAAATCTAAGGGAAAATTGTTCAGAAAGTTTTGTTAACTTGAAATTTTTATGCATTGAAGAATTAAAGAACTGATCCAAAGTCTTTAAGTACAGACTGTTCCCCTCCCCCTCACCCCCCCCTCCACTTCTCCTGCTGTATTAATACAAAACCCAATTTATTGTCAGTTTTATTTGCATTCTCTGAAATAGCAATTAAAGGTTAAAAGTATAATCGTTTTGGGATACAAAAAACGCTGATGTTTACAAGAGATATTTCAGTGAAAGGGTTAGGGAGCATTATTGTTCGTAAGATGGCTATATTGGAATCCCTGTCCTGCATTAGATCTTGGTTTCACAACGGCTTGTATCAAGCCTGTTCCTTTCAACGAGCATTAAGAGAATTACCAAGCAGGGTAATTTTCCAAAACCGCTCCGACACACACAACCTCTGTAAAACCAGAGTGCACTACCCCCCCACCCCCCATCCACACCCAGCAACTGTCCATATTCTGAATTACTGAGGTCTATGAAGTCAGCATTCTTCAACATAACGGAGTGTGGCAAATTCAAAACCTGAAAGAATGCAGATTTGAACAGAACCCCACACCACAAACCCAAAATAACTAAACCTACCAAAGACTGTTTGTACAGCTGCAGCAATTCTGGAATATGTGAATGAATCTGGAACCTAGGTGCCAGTTTGGCCGTGTTTTTTATGGAATCCGTAATGAGCCATTACATTAAGCGCAAGTAAAACTTTTGGACGATCAAATCAAAGATTTTTTTTTATCATTATTTTAAATCGCAGGAACTGTAACTCAGACAGACTGACAGCGATATGAGGCGAAATTCCCAAATTCGGTTTCATAAGAGCATTCAATTTTAGAGAAATTCAGAATTGCAAGGCAAAATATACCTGATTGCGATTGAACAAACCTCATCAAATCTTCTACGTTTCCCGGAGGGTTCATCACTTTCATTCCCAGAATCATCGTCATCCGACTGTAAGATAAAGAAGAAAAGTTCAGTATAGCTCACAATCAATGTGTGAGGTGTGGGGGGGGGGGTTATGTAAGAAGGGATAGGGAGAGGTCTTTTACAACACCATTTTGTTTCTTTAAATCGACGGTTCCATGGTCCAAAGGAGAAGTTTAGAAGTCAATATTATTCTGACCAATAATCTGCATTCAATTACCACGTGCCATTTTTCAAGATACTGGTCGCAACAGTGGTCAACGATATCATTACATTTTGTACCAAAAGGTGAAATTAAAGCAAGCACTGTAGTTGTGATTGGAAAAGATAAAAAAATGTTTTGTAGTGAACTGAACCAATGAACGAGGACAAGCAGTGACCAGGGATGTGCCCAGGATTTCCTGCGTGCCAGGTATACTGATCGCCGTCCTGGGGGAGGGGTCTATTTTTTTTGATTTTGGAAGGTGCTCAGATGCAAAATGCTGGCACTTGTGTAGCTTTTTAAGCACATACACTAGTTTTGCTAACAATATACATTTTTAAATTTTATTTTAGTGAAATATATTACGTACCTGGTAAAAGTTATTAGTTTGTTTCAAAGAGATTTTACAAGGGACCAATTGAGAGCCGTAAGTAATGTTTCTCGCATGCCTAACTGATGCATTATTAGTCTGTATGATTTTGGCATAGGCTAGGTTTAATTTATGTTGAATATATTGTTAGGAATGTCGAGATTTTAGATGAAAATAATGCTGGGCGGGATTCACGATTTTTGAAGACGGTGCTGGGCGGTAAATTGTAGTGCTGGGCGGGGCCGCACAGTGCCGCCCAGCGTGGGCACATCCCTGAGTGACCATGTATGAAACCAAGTACTCCACTGAGGGCTGTACAGTGGAAGGATGGTTTGATGACGCAGTGAGTTACGTTAGGATCTTACTCGGGAGTAAACAATGAAGCCGAAAGTATGGCTGACATTAGTCAATTAGGAAGGAGTTTTAACACTTCCAGCCTGATATGTTGGAACGTGATTAAGAAACACAACAGGAGGGTAGGGTGGGGGGGGGGGGAGAAATCTTAGGACCCTTTCCTGCAACATCAATCATCTACAACATGTATAATTGAGAGAACGCTATGATGAAATCAGGTACCACTTTTGTGCCCTCCAGTGCTACCTCCCCTTCCCTTCCACCATAAACTGTGATAGTAATAAGTTTCTATTACACATCAAAATATGCAATGTTCTGCCAATCTGCAAGAGTCAGCAAAATAGCCAAGCAGGCCTCATTTCTGTCAGATTAGATGTAAATAGATACAAAATTTTCATTGTTTTTTTATTCACACGTGGACTTGGTTCCTAAACCATGAACACACATGTCTTTCACTGTTTTTAAATTTTTTAAACATTATGGAAAAAAAAATCAGCTTACATGCTCATTATGAATGACATCTTCAAATGCTGGAAAGTTAAATTCGTCTCCTGAATTTACAAGCAATTTTATCTACAAAAACCAGAAAAAGAACAAATTTAATAAAGTTAAGTTTAGTTCTGGTTTCAACCAAAACACTTTCGCAAATTCTCTTTGTTTCCGTTTTCGTACTTTGCTGCTACCTAACATCTGAAGAAATAAATAGACCTTGTTACTTATTTCATCGTTGAACCTACACGAAAAATTTGCAGCACAATGCAGTCCTTGCATACTGAAGATAAAAGGGATATTTGGTGTTTTGTGAATGCATCTGGAAACAGAAGTAAACAAGGTTTTCTCTAAATCTTAGATAGATAGATTCTTTATTCAATCAATGAGCAATAAAATTACACATCGAAAATTAAAACATTCCTCAAGCTCCTTAGAATAGAAATAGAATAATACGTGCAAATAAAATTTACAGGTTATTATCAAGTTTGACGGCAGATGGAAAGAAACTGGCGGTAAAACGCCTGTTCCCTCTAAAGGTACGGAGTCTGCTGTGCGATGGCAATAAATTGAAATATGTATTGGCAGGGTGATCAGAATCGCTCAAAATGAGCTGCGTTCTACGAAGAGACCTGTCTATATAGAGCGACTCCAGGGAAGGGAGATCAATGCCAATTATCTTTTCAGCTGACCTGACCACTGCAGATAATCTGCGGATATCATCTTGCGTGGCCCGGCCAAACCAGACAATAATCGATGACGTCAGGATACTCTCGACTATTGCACGATAAAAATTAGTAAGTATACAATGATTGAAACCATATGATCTCAACTTCCGCAAAAAATAGAGACGTTGCCTAGCTTTCTTCAAGATTTCCGTACAGTTTACAGACCATGTGATATTATCGGTAATATGAGTACCAAGAAATCTTCCGTTTCTTTTCATCATGGTACCTTAAAGACAATGACATAACTATGAAACAATAAACACTTGTTACATTTAATGAATCAAAACATCAGAAGCAGGTGACAAATTCCATCCCACCCACCCACCCGGGACCACCCCCCCCCCCGGGCCACCCTTCCATTTAAAGGGTGTGAAGACTCGCCCAAAAGAAACGTCTAATGCCGGTAATTTGACCTAGTTTCGAATGAGGTGTAACAGAAGTGTTAAACACCACCATCGATCCCAGAAAATGCACACACAGCTTGATACCGTCGGTAATTAGACACTAGTGTACAGTCAGTACATACAGCTGCGGTCAATACCCACAGCACAGTGTACAAACGATACAGCGATGGACATCTCAGGTCCAGCTAAAGATAACAATTAAGATATCACGTTTCATTACTGTCTGCATTTTGTAGCAACATGAAAAAAACGTCACTTGCAAGCAACAGAAATTTAATTTTGACAGATGGCCGCACGCGGTTTGGGGCGCGTCTTCAATGCCTTTAATCCTGATGTAAACTCCTGTACTATACAAACCATACCTGATTGGTATTAAAAACATTGTGCACGTGTACCGGTCTGTGACTGTCGCAGACAAAGAAGGTGACATTCTCC
>KN888174.1:16943-32279 GCA_000934455.1 Apostichopus parvimensis | reverse complement strand
CAGCTACGTACAGTACAGGAATCACTAACACGTACTCCAACAATTAAAATTTGAATGGAAAAATGGTTTCCTTGCAAAGCAGCAGTTGTATTGACACTACATATTTTCTCTCTCTCTCTCTCTCAATAAACATAAACAATGATGGATCTTAAGCAACTAAACAAATGATTTCCTAGTGCTGTGACTGAAAATGTCAAACAATTTTTCAACTACAATAACTAGAAATCTGCTTGGTTTCCACATTAAATTGAATTGGGGGATACAAAATGTGGATATAAATACATAACTGGTAATGACTTTAAACAATGTACATTATTTGACTAGTTATTTCAAAGCTTTATGAAGCTTGACTGTTATAAACAAACAAATGTTTTCTGTGCACACAAACATGCTAGAATAGCTATGGGCTTGTGTTGCAATTTACATACATGTATACATGGTACCATATAACAAATAAAATGCTACATTCCCTGCATATAAACTGTCCAGTAAAATGAGTAGAAAAACAACCAGAACGTACAAATTCTAAATTGTTAACTAGTCTAGTGCAAGTTAGCTAAATGACTTCAATGTTTGAAAGTAAGAGGGTTAAGGCACCATGTCCGTAGTAGAATGCTAGGGTGGGGGGGGCAGGCACTTGAGGGGAGCACTACTACCATGAGAAGTTAGAGAAGTGTTAAACTTTATTGCCAAGATCCTATGTACATCACAGAACACACAATAAAAAAACAAGAAAAGTTATCCTAAGAATCCATGTTCAATACTCACTTCTTTTTCAAAATTGGATTTAGTAAATTCCAAAGAGTTGAGGAGAGCATTTGTAGCCGCCAACTTTACTCGATTACTGTTGTGAAAGAGAAAAGCAAACAACTCAGTTAATATTTATGTATAGAACGGAAAGCCAAACGGAGAAGATACATGAATAGCTTGTTGGTTTCAGTTCTGACGTAGAACAACAATTTCACATACACAGCTGGGGTGGATTGATGGACTTCACTGTGTATCACTGTTAAATCTCATTAATCCATTCATCCCTGTTCATCGATCCATCCATTCTGACGGACCATTTGTTCACTATTCATAAACTTTGTTTTAATCTCCCACTTTTCCCACTTTTCTGTGCATAATTAACAGCAGAATATGACTTCTACACAACAGGATGCGGGATCCACATAGAGGCCATGTACAACATTAATGTGTGAACTCTTCATTACATCATTTCTTACCTTTTTTTTGATTTTATTTAAATTTCACATCCATGAGTTGCCATAATCATACTCACTTTTCTTCTTCTTTTCGTACACCTTGTACAATTGCTGTCAATATTTTATTTGAATGAATCTGAATGTACTCTTGTTCCTATCAACAACAAAAAACAGGGAAAGAGAAAAGAGATAACAATAACATAATTTTGTAAAGTGAAACATCTTTTCTTGTGCTGTACACAACTACCGACTTGCCTCCAGTCCCCATAGCACATTTACATCATACGCAGTGAAATGAAATTACTCATATAACCAAACAACACACCTTCACCAAAAACTGAAAGGCTTACAAATGTAATCACAATTAAAAATACTTCAATTCCCAAGATAGTTACTTTTAATACCAAACAAACTTTTAGTTATTTTGCACAGAATGAACAAGTTAAAAGAACACAAGTACTTAAACGACAACATTCTAGTCTTTTCTTCTTTTTCTTCCATTTTTTGTTTTTTTCTCATACTGTTATCTTTTTTAAATAGACTACAAAGTCAAAGACCCATTTAATACAATAAAGGTTCATCGATATATTTGCAACTTTCACTGGATTTCTTCCATACCTATACTCTATTTTATGGTCATATCTCTTTGGTGTATCCATTACTGATAGTCAATCTGAAAGGTACTATAAAACTTTAGTAATTAATACAGGTCTTTACAAGGTCAACTATATTTGTACATTTTGAAAACAAAATTCACAGGATTTCGTACTTACGCTTATTACTATGTTTTAATCATAACCTGTGGCATTTCTATTCTTAGCTTTGAATTGAACCTTTTTCATGTCAATTTCTCATTTATAACTTGTTACAAAATACAACTAAAACATAAAGTGTGGACTATTATCTTCCTGGTATTTTGTTCAGCTCCTTTAAAAGTATGTTAGATTGATCATGAGTTGACTGCAAACAGAGCAGCTGTTAGATTTGATGGTGACAATAAAATAAATAAAGTAAATAAACAAAAAAAGTCAATAAAATAACCTCTCCTCCAGCCCTGTTATACAGTGCTGTATACTGACACACTTCTGAAAGTGCAACTAGCAGTGATGTGTTTACCAGCAGTGTTGTGTTTACTAGCATCGTTATAGCACAATCTTTTATATCATGCCCTCTGTTACATTTCTACATAAAATATGCCCTCATCTTTCATCGACAGGAAGGGAATGAATGGATGTGACTGTTAAAACCAAATTACTCATTCTGCAAATTCAGTCAACCCTTTGGACTCTGTTATACATATTTTCTCCATAGATTAAATACGGCATCCTATAAACAGCTTTGTGGCTTTTGCATTTTGGATTCTGCAATTTGCACGACGGTTTCAGCTACATGATATACGACCAAATGGTCCAAATATAGGGAAATTTACTGTTAATATATTCGAATCCAGTTAAACACACTAGTAAGATCTTTCCTATCAAAGTCATGGGCAAAACTATTTTTTGAGAATGCTAGCTGTGAAGCTATTATGTACAACACTGAGAAAATGAAAATCAGTTACTTTTTGTTTTACAATGTTTAAACGTATTCGCCTTATAGCATATACTAGGCCTACATCTAGATACTAATGGTCAGGTCACTTTCATAATGCTAGTATACAAGAAAAAAGCACCAAACAATAGGCTACATCATCACATAATTCATAATCACAAACTCTTTCATTTTTACTTCATCACTCCCTGCAACATAAACATGTTAAAAGAAAAACAAGACAAAAAAAAAAGGATTTAATTAAATGATGTGTGCCCATGACATGACATTGTTTTGTATCAGGATTTGAAACAGTAAGGCTAATTTAACATAGGACAGACAACCAGCTAATTGACAATAAGACAACTCACAAGCTTTCCAACTTTCTAAATCACCTTTGCAATAAGACAACCTAAAACCAAAGGTTGTGGTCACCTCTGAGAAAATAAATATTTCTTGAAAGGCAAAGCAATCATGGTTATAACCTTGAATGTACACAGGCATACAGACTACTATGTAATAATGTTATCTATGTACATTATCTTCCCTTAATCTTCTCTTGTCCCTCCATAGTTTATCTCATACCGCTCCTCTTCCCCCTGTTGGTTTCTTCCCTCCACCCTTTATCAGCTAATCTTATTACATCAATCTCTCTTGTGTTCACCCTGCTCATTAACCTATCTGTATTCTGTGCTTTTATTTTGTCCCTTGAAATTTCTGTTACTTGTAATTCAGCCTCTGAGGAAGATCCTGCTAGGAATCGAAACATCAGACCTCCAATTGATATGTAACCATGTTGTACTTACAATACAGATGTAACCAATGACCTCCTATTGATATGTAACCATGTTGTACATACCAAAGATATCCAATGTTTTTTCTTACGAGCAGTTAAAAGACTCATTTAGTAATTGCACTATACTGTTCAGTTAATTACGATGCATCATTGTTTTTGTATGCACTTATCATGACTTGTAAAAGGTCTTTGACCTTATTGTATTCAAATATGTTCAAATTGGCACAAGAATATTACCTATAAAGATACCAAGCGTGGTAAAAAAAAAAAAAAATAATAAAAACAAAAGATCTCCTACTGGTATGTAATCATGTTGTGCTTACAATACAGTAACCAAAGAACTCCTATTGATATGTAACCATGTTGTACTTACAATACAGATGTAACAAATGATCTCACTATTGATATGTAAAGCTGTTGTTGTACTTACAATATCTTGACAGATGTAACCAATGGCCTCCAAGGATGCCTCTTTGATGTTGTCGTATGCCTCTGGCGTCCTCTCTCCTAAATCAGAGACATTCTTCACAAGCTGGTCTATGAGTTCTGGCCATTTGTCGGCCGGTATTTCTGCACATGCTATCCCAGCAACACACTGTAACATATGGACAAATACAAAGTGAATACATTTGGTGTATTCAAGATTGTTAATATTACTCAAGGTGATGGAACCGGTACCCTGGAACCTGGTGGACCATCCTAAAAATTTACTACCCAGTCCAAGCCTTTACTACACGATCCGAAAATTTGTAAAAATCACTAACGTTGTCCTCCAATTTCAGTTAGTTTTATTTGAATTATACGGAAGAAAAACCTTCATGTGTATTCTTCCGTAATATTTCATCATTTTGAGACATTCCTTTTTATCTTGATGCGTTTAAGGGTCATATTTGTTACTATTCCCACCCGGTGAAAGTTTTGATCAATTAGTTAGCTTCCTTTTACATGTGAACACTGGACTGTATAGCCTAAGTAATATCTCCGCATTGTGTACTTGCAATGCAACAAAACTTGCCCTTTGTTCTCTTGCACAGGTCATTTGTTGACCACCCCAATGTCAAATTTAGTGGAATGGTCCCACGAAAGTTGGAGAGAACTTTAACATACTTGAAAGAATCAAGCAACACGTGATTGGTCCGTAATTACACATCGGACATCACCATTTTAGCAATAGGGGTTGATCGATGTAGTTTCTACGGACTTTCCAACCAATCTGTAAATAGTCAAGATCTCCTGGAGTGCTAGCCTTTAGTGCACAGCAATGAAAGAACAGGTTGGACAGGCCCAGCACAAGTATGATATCGCTGTGCCATATAAGTGCACTAACTATCTCGTAAGAAAGTTTTACTTTGCTCAATTTGAGCAATTTTATGAAAATATACTCCCACAAACACTTTGAGGAAATTTTTCAATCACTTTTACAAGTAATTCATTCACAATGGGGCATTGAACTGTTAGGCTTGAAAGGCTGTAGAGTTACACACTTGCAAGTTGCAAAATTTTTCATAGATCACTAAAAACATCATTGGGGGGAAAACATTGCATGTGTTGATTTCAAAAAGTAATTTTGGATATAAGTGGTCAATATAAATATGCAACCTTACCATATGCATTACTGAAAGCCTGCATAGCCTATATATATTGTAACATTAGGCTTATATATGCCCCTATAGTATAGGCCGAGCTGGGTTTTAGGTTGACTGCGTAAAATGAAAGGGTGCCCAGGAGATTGACTGAAATCAGCAATTCAGCAAACCCAGGAGCAAAGTTTTGGACTGTTCCCATCACTAATTATCCAATATCCATTCAGAACTAAGAAAGGAAACCGGACAGACGTAGTGGTGTTTTGTCACAAGACCTTTCCTCCATGTCGGAACTGGGGTCATGGTTTGCTCTTTGAATTTATGGTAATACACGAGGAATGACTTCTTGACAATGTATAGCACTATCTGTCTCTTGCAAAACTTAATCGATATATTTTGAAAAGTACAAAGGCACATGTGCCACCCCAAATCACAAACATGTTTCTTGTGCATTCTACAAACCCTAAAACAAGGTAACACCTACCTGGGCTGCTTGGCTTGGCCTGCTGGTTTCAGTGCCAAGTGCACTAAGAACCTATTTTGAGAAAATACAAAAGAAAAAATAGAAGGAACAGAATTAACTTCTCATTAACTTACAAAAGATAATGAATGATTGTCTTGGTTTTGTCTTTCCTTTCTTCTGGTCAACAAAACAAAGGTGGTAACTAACGGAGTTGTTACAAGTTCATTCTTTCCCAGTTTGAGGTCACCACTAGTAACTTTAATATACATGCGTAAGCCGTATTAAACAATCTTGTAAACTTGAAATTAATCCCATCGCAACTGACTTCCAGGATGTTATGCAATCTCCTTCGAAAAGGAAATTTAATCTCATAGCACATCTCTGAACTTTTCCCAGAACTGTTTTGTCTTTAGACAAGGGAGAATAGTGTTTGCAGGTATAGCATAAGTTTTTGGGATAGTCACAGACTGCTCTGGCCCGACGATACCCAACTAATGGGTATGACCACTAACCTGACATTTCAATTGACCTTTGTTCACTTTTAAGATATCAGGGGAAGTACGTTACGGATGAGTCTGGAACACTCATTACTTTATTGCTTCAAATTAGTTGGTTGGATTTACTCACTGCAGCTTTGACTGTTCCCCTAACTTCATCTGACAACTTCATCCATTGTTGTTGGTGGTGGTGGCGAACAACTGGGTCTTTGGATGTGAGGTGATTCTTGAGTTGTAACCCAGCCGCAACTCGGGCTACTGGGGAATTTGCGACTGCTGCTAGAGCCTGAGAGAGAGCTATTAAAAAGCCAGGCTGCCAAAGAAAAAAAAACCACAAATTTTTTTTATATGAAGAACAAAACATTGTTAGTTTTTAATCTAGGCATGTTTTCACGATGAAACTGTACTAGAATGTTTTGGAAACCGAAGGAAATAAATCTCTATGAAAAGTTTTGCAGGGAAAGACCTGACAGAAATGCAACTTGTTTTTATTATTGTATTATAATCTTCTAACGAATACATCAACAATATACCACGGGTTGTCTTTGCCATAAAAATTGAACGGAGAACTTCACAAACAAGTTTATAAGATTCACCTAATCAAATGCTTTTCAGCGTAAGTACACAAAAAAAACCCGAAAAATCCCAACAGTTTGGGAGACACTGCTTATTGTTCATCAGAAAGTACACAAATTTTGACATTGGAATTGGAACTTTTTTAGTTACTTGACAATACACTCCAAGATTAATGTATGTCGTCCAGTTACAGAGATGTTGACAATTGACAATTCATAATCATGGACGTTAAATATGAATGTAAGGGACTGACTTCGGTCAGCTTGCGGCTTTGATAAACCAATGAGGCTTCTTCGCGAGTTCCTGCTTGCAGGAGGATCTAAAATACATACATACATACATACATACATACATACATACATACAATACAAAGAGTTAGTAACATAAAAAAGACAAATAATTGCACTAGGCCTGTGATTGGATGAACTCCTCCCTGTAAAACTTCATAGCAAACATCAACCATATCTCACCAGATCTGTTTGGGCAGCAGTTTCAAGAAATGCTTGCGCAGAATCCAATTCATTTTTATCTGGAAAAGGAAACAATTACAAAAATTAATTAGTATGCAAATTGGTGCGACTAGAATTTTTAAGTTACTACCTGATTTTCAAGATTGAATAGTAGTTGGGAAATAAAACCTATTTGTACTTTGATCAAATTTAAATCTTGAGTTTTGTATTTGGTCAAGAGTTAAGAAGACAAAAGTCAGAGGTTTCATAAAAGTTTCATAAAATATAACAATTGATTTGTTTTGTTCATTTATAAGGCTAACATGAAAATGAATTGGCTGAATAATGGGAAGAAAGATTGGGTACTGGACAAAGTGGTTGAATTCGGTACAAGGACTAACTAAAGTTGGACCTTAAGTGTCCATACTTGTAGTATAGTACAAAACTACAACATTAATACTTTCTATAAACTAAGGTAGGCAGATACATGGTGCTACGTAATGCATGTCACAGAATCATTAATATGCACCTTGGCCTATTTTTTCTCAAACAATTCCAAAGAAATGCTGATCAAGAAGAATGCCACTGCATGGTTTGGAAGGTTGCGTTTAACTTCATGACTCCTGTAGTACTAGGCTGATACTAGCTAGGTCCTCACTGTAACTTTGAGCCACAACCTGAGCAGGCCTACCCTTCATTATTTTTCCAATTTGATACTGAAATTTCACTGTTACTTCACTCAACTGACTAAATAAGAAGCCACCTTTTTCCCCAATGAAAATCTAAGGTTGACAAAGATTCTACCGTCCAAGTGTGACCTGTGTCAAGTGCGATTCTGAAAACTTTTTGCAAACAATCATGGCAGCGAAGGACAGCAAATTTTGTCTCAAAAAAATCCTTAAAGTTTGTATATTTTGCAAAGTATTTTATGTCTGATGGCATGTAGAAAATGACTTAAGAAATCATTCATGTTGTGTTTGCCACCTCTAGTGACTATTGGTATTCTGACATGAAACATTTTTCTCTTCACGTGTTTGTATTAATTAACAAACCTAATACTTTCCTATCGTTGTGAGTGTATGTTAGTGAAGCCTAACCAAATCGGCAGTTCCATGCTTCGTCGGCTAAAAATTTTGTTAGGAATTCACAAATAATCTATTATATTGTGGATTTGATGTTTGCATATCAGCTCTTAAAGGTTCCTATATCATTACCTCATGCCTGGATTTTAATAGTGCCAAATTCTTTCTATAAAGTTAAAATTGCATCTTGTAGTTGTAGCATGGACACTTCGAATTTCGGACACCTAAGCCTTAAATCACCCCAAAACAATATCTTCTGGTATAAATCACCTGAAAATATACTTGATATGGTGGGAGAAGTGTGTTATATTAAGATACATGGCCAAACTTTCTTTCCTGCAAACTATTCCAAGAAGATTCTTCGTGATTGTGGAACTGGTATTTCTTTGCTAGAGTATTGCGAAATTCGGACACTCGTTCCCACAGTGTGGCGCTGGTGATAAAATTGGTGGCGCAGTTGCTCTTTCAGTAATTATAACAGACTTCATAGATCTCTGTCATTTTATTGACAAATATGTAAGTATTTACTTGCACACGGGTCATTTTAGAGAGAAAGTATCTGTATCTTCGTAGTTTTTCATGAAATTGGCTGCTGCTATAGGTTGTCATGGTGAAATCGTGCATTTCTTAGGGGTGTCCGAAATTCGCAGTGTTCCGAATTTCGCAATACTGACTATACTTGTAGTGATCTAGTCTGTTGTGTTATATTTTAAGTTAAGCAATAGCCTACTTGATGGTTAGGGGTTGCCTGAGCATAACCAAGCCGTCATGATATCAATGTTCTTCTTACTTTTAATTGGTTTAGAAATTAATTTGTAAACACAAATTGTTTATGAATTCTTTTAATACACATAATGCACTTTGTAAACTTAACCCATTCCCACTTATAAATGGGGATACTAGTAATAGGCTATTACTTAATCGACCTTAAATGACTTTGGCACTCAGTTTACAAATGGAAGAAATGCTCTGTGAAGTTCATGAACCATATCCCCACATACAGATGGTGAACCATTTTACAGTAAGGCCAACTTACCATTGTGATTGGTCATTGACAATAATCAGTTAACTACTACTAGTACTAGGGACTACTAGCCTATACTTAAACTTTCCAAGTTCAAGCTCACCAAGATACTGTTTTTATAACAGGCTTGCTGTGAATTGTTTGTAACAATACTAGGTGTTGTGGTTTCAGTTGCATATGGCATGAGTTAGTCACCAAAATGTCGAGTGTAGTGCATATTCTATTCGCCAAAGCTAAAATTCAATGTCGAGTAGGTGAACCTATTTGTCAAGGACTGGCTTTAGCCTCAGGCTAGGCTCATTTCAGCTGGTACTTGTGTAACATATAGCCTAGGCATATGCCTAGCGTAAGTTACACTAGCCTAGCTAGACCAACTTTTCGGCCTAGCCTAAGCCTAATTAGGCCAGGCCTAGTCTTACAAAGCACTGAGCATTCGTACCTGGTGCGACCGTCTTTTCTAGGATTTGAATAAGATCCATCTTCGATGACCGGCCCTAATATAAGTGTGAAAATTTTGAACTTTGTTTGTATACTGAGTGAGTGTGAGTAACGTTAGTAGATCTCTTCAGAGATATAGTCCTCGAGAATCTGTCCCACCTACACCTGCGGCCCAGTGATGTAGGCTAGGCCAACGTAGTATCAACAATGTTTCCTTCAAAAATACTGACATGTACCACTAGCAGTAGCACTGCATCATGCACGAACTGCACAGGTACAGTTTTATATTCTGAATGTTACCCTATTCGTGGTATTCCCGCATGCAGTGAATATAACGGTAGGTTAGACCTCTCACATGCATACCATGTACATATAGCGGGAATATTATATTGACGCATGCTGGGTAAACCGGAAATGACGTTGTAAGCGATATATATCAGGGCGGGCATTTTAACCGCTGTTGTTTACCGCTGCAAAAGCAACATTTCCAACAACTGTGCTAACTGAACTTTCACATAAAATATCTGAATGCTTCTTTCTTGGCTGAGCAACTACCTATCATTGCATTTCGGCTGAGATTCTATACAGCAACGTTTCTCGGGATTCTACCTAAAATCATATGTACCATTATATTCCTGATGATTGGGGAGGGGGGGGGGGGGGGGTAGTGGCTGAAATTCCAACTGGATGGGTTTTCCCCCCCCCCCCCCCCCCCCCCCCCCCCCCCCGCTACTCGTCAACGATACGGTCAGTGTCAGTCAGATACCCCATCTTTCGCGACTGCGCATTTGGAATGAAGTGAACAATTAAACATTTTGCAGAAAAATGTTGAGTTGACGAGATACGATAAGTTGTCAATTAAACATTTTGCAGAAAATTTTTCAATTGCTCATTTGGAATGAAGTGAACAATTGAACATTTTGCAGATGAAAAATGTTGAATTGACGAGATACGATAAGTTGTCAATTAAAACATTTTGCAGAAAAATGTCCAATTGATGAGATATGATAAGTTGTCAATTCAACATTTTGCAGAAAATTGTTCAATTGCTCAGTTAAAGCAACTGAGCCATCCAACATTTTTCTGATTTTTGATAAGATTTCATCTTGTTATCTAAACAATTTACTGAAAAATGTCTACTTATGGGTCAAAGTTTTTCTTATGTTGATGGCACTTTTAAGCTTCCGTAGATTAGCATTGAGTGTTTTATTGTATTCTAGTAAATATTCATCCTATCTATCGTTCTACGTACAGCAATGTGTTGACTATGCCTAAGTTACTTAAATGGTCTATTTTCACGAAAGTGGCACGGGTCTGTTTTATCATGTGCTAACTGGTTAAGCGAAATGTTTATCCTATTCGAAATGGTAGTGGCTATTGACCCGGCCGCCGGGCCTCTAAGCCCCGCTCGCTATTCACCCGGCTGTAGATGGTACCATGGAAGTTGTGCACAGTCCTGGATCTCATATAAATTTACTGTGTAGGCCTACGTACGTCAGGCAGGGCAAGCGCATGGGTTCAGTAGGCCGTGCTATTAAAGTCTGCAATTGCCTGCGCAGAGGATCATCAGCGGCGATCGACCCCCACACAAACAAACGCAATCGCTATTCTCCCGCGCCATTCATTTCGGCAGCCGGGTCGATAAGCCACACTGTTCGCTATTCACCCGGCGGCCGGGCCGATAAGCCACACTGTTCGCTATTCACCCGGCGGCCGGGCCGATAAGCTCCGCTCGCTATTCACCCGGCGGCCGGGTCAATAGGCCCCACCATTCGAAATAACACGTGCAATTTCGTATTATGAGACATAAACAGGCAAAGATACAATGTGAACTCTGAATTTTATGTGAATGTATATCTTTCCACAGTAGACTTTCTCTGATTGAAGATGCATTCTGTGATCACAATTAGTAGACAAGTACATTTTCAGGCTCCCTGCTGTACAGCTTGTCAGTCTTTGTTACAAAAGTGGACACAAGCTAGCAGAGAAAAGGTAAGAAGTTTTGTTAGTTGGTTGGCTGCAAAAAGGTTGTGTCAGATTATTTTGATACCACGATCAAGTCCTGGTAGCAACAGGGACAGGGGTCTGACTATAGACCTTACCCTGGGGATAGATTATATGGTTAGTTAGGAAGCCTGCAATAAATACTTTCAAAAGAATCTGGGAAGGAGTAAAAACCTGTAAAAAAGCTTATTTTATGAGGACTTGTTCCCTTTTTCTTTCAATTAACATAGGTAATATCAGTCATAATGAGAAGCACATTTATCAGAGGATTTCATCACAGAAATTTTATGGGGGCAGCTTCAAATATAAAGTATATATATTTCTTATGTATTCTTAGAGCACTGCAGTTGTCGGTATACCTGTCATCAAAGTTCCCAAGCGACTGGAGAAGAAAGTGGCATTGACACGAAAAGTGAGAAAAGACAGAGGTCAGTTTCAGTGGCAAGGACGTGTATTTAACAGTCGTCCAGGAAAGGAAATTTTATCGGCAAAAAGAAAGGAATTCAACTACTATCAGAATCAAATATATGAGACAAAGGCCCCGGTGAAACTCGCCTCTCAAGGATGGAAGCACAAGAAATCAGTTGGAGACCACTTCACACTACTGGCTCATCGAGGGGTAAGCCGGACTCCACATCTTTCAGTTAGCAAGAAATAGAACAGGCCTAGACCATGTGCTCTACATGATTTACTGTAACAAAAAATGCATCTTGTTTAAACCTCCTGTTGGTGATTTCCCCTCTGAGAGAGTTGTCAATGAAAAAGTTTTTCACATGGGGTATTTCTGCAATGTCCAAGAGTGTGGATGATTTTTAAGTGTGGTTAGTTTTGTCAATTACAAATAGAGTAAGGGTTTTATTGCTTTCACTTTATAGCTATTTTGCTGGATATCTTAAGGTCTTCATTATCCATTTGTTTGCAATTTAAGTTATCTAGAATGTACAACTGGGTGCAATTTATAGAGAATATCACCAATGACACACAATGTGACAGTTACAATATACATGCATCGGTATGTGGCACCTTGTTTCGTTTAAATATTTCTAAAGTCCATTTGTTTGAAATTAAATCGTGGTTTTTTAACAGGAAGGAACTAGGTAGGTATAGGGGTTCTGTTGCTCTTTTTACCACAATTGTGTCATTTCTTTTTGGACCAATTTGCTGATCATTCACTTGGAATGTTTGCTTAGCATCACCTGTTTAAATCACTTAAAAATCTCAAAGATACGCTTTTGCACTTTAATATACAGTAAGAACTAACACTTTACTTTCACATGTTTTTTTTGTTTTGTTTGTTTTTCAAGAACCCTTCCATATATGACCCAGACTTGGAAGAGAAGGCCAACCTTCAATTTAGTAAATATAATCTTGATGACAGGTTATTAACTGAACTGGAAGACATCAACATAGTAACCCCAACCATCATACAGGTTTGTATGTTTATAGTGTCTCTAAAGTGATACAAAAATTACTTGATATATGTGAAAATGGCCACAAACTATGAAGCAAACCTAAAACACGTTTTTAACCACTCTTTTATCGTAGTTTTGGAGTACCTATATTCTTGGCAAGTAAAAGTAAAATGTTGTGAAATTTGTTTCTCACAAGTTTACAGGGTGATTAAATTGGGCAAACTAGTAACTTGTTCTATTGACCATGCCAAACTTTATGTGCATGGAAAATACCTGGGATAACAGCCTCTACGCAAAAAGCCTCATTCACCTCCCCTACCCCCTACCAGATAAAATAGCCCACCCTAGCCAATCGATAATTAACCAATAACAACAATAATAAAACCCAAGTTGGAGTTGAAGATATTTTGAAGTATTTTGAAATTTTAGTTGCTTTTTTTTTTCATCTCCTTGAAATAGGATATTGCTATTCCTGTCCTGATGAAAGGGAGGAATACGCTCTTTGCTGCAGAGACGGGCAGTGGTAAAACACTGGCGTACTTATTACCAATTCTCCATTCCCTATTGAAGCAGAGAGATAAGTATGATGGTGGAGATGTAGCGAGCCCCAGAGCAGTTATCTTATTGCCTGCCAGAGAGCTGGCCCAACAAGTTCATGTAAGTGAGAAGGAGACACAAACAAAACCATCATTGTTGGTCTATGTGATTGAGATAATTGCCATGTACAGTTTCCCAAAACACAGCTAAGAAAAACCTCACTCCATTTGGGAGATAGCACAGAAATCTGTATATATGGTAACAAAGAGACTTGGGCCCAATTGGTATCACAGTGTTGTTCTACCATCCTAATTACCTCGTGGGAACTTTCAGTATGACCGCCTCCTGTCACGTGATGTCCACTTTGACAATTTAAAGGCATCGAAGACTCGCCCAAACCGCGTGCGGCCATCTGAAAAAGTTAACTTTGTGTTGCTTGCAAGTGACGTTTTGTTTGTGTCGCTACAAAATGCAGACAGTAAAACGTGATACCTTGTTATCTTTAGCTGGAATTGAGATGTCAATCGCTGTATCGTTTGTATACTGTGCTGTGGGTATTGACCGCAGCTGTATGTACTGACTGTACACTAGTGTCTAATTACCGACATTAGCAAGCTGTGTGTGTATATTCTGGGATTGATGGTGGTGTTTAACACTTCTGTTACACCTCATTCGAAACTAGGTCAAATTACCGGCATTAGACGTTTCTTTTTGCGCGAGTCTTCACACCCTTTTATATATGTCGTTATTACATATATTAAAAACTAGAACTGAGATGTGGCATATTAGCATACTTTTTAGATATAAAATATCTAGATTCTGGTCACTGTCAGTGTGTCTTGTTTGTGAATTTGGGGATTGGGTTAGGATTTAAAGTCTGTTATTAACTCTTCAAGGTATCTAATGTAACAGGTGAAATACAAAGAATAGTCTGAGATATCATCTGTGGTGCTGTGTTCTTTATTGTGGGACTTGACTGTTTGTTCCCCGAACAAACTCCCCTCTTCAAACTCCTTAAAACTAGACAATCAAGTCTTCCTGAATACACAGAAAGTTACCAGGTTAACATCTTCATGAAACTCTACCCTTAGAAGAGCAAGATCGGCAGTATACAGTAGTTAAAGATAAAGGTTTACGATTTGTTTAGCACATGTGCAGTAGTAAGAATACAATGGGACTTTAGCAGGTTGAATTTCCCAAATCCCAACAGCATATTCAACTTGCTGCTAAATAGGGGGCGGTATTCACAATCTAACATTTATGTGCCTGTCACACACACCCCCTCCTTTAGTATTGTCGTCCCTGACAATAAACTGGAATTACTAAAAGGTTGAATAACAGGTTTTGAAACAATTTAAGTAAGAAGAAAACGGATACAGAGTTTTCAGAAAAGTAACAAAAAAATATATATCAATACAACAGCCTCACCACTTTGAGGACGCCTGAATGGCAAAACATCACATCAAAAGTATACATGTCACAAGAACAGTTTTGTGTCGAACTAAAAATAAATAGTCCGCGGCCCTAGCTAGTACGAGTCCTTCAAGCTATTCTTTACTTTGTCGGCTAGACAACATGCGCGCAATGAGTAACTGGGTCTCACATATTTTGTCAAGCATTGCTCTATCTACGTCTGTAGCAAAACCTATCTCTTCTTGGGCCACAGAACAAGGTAAGTTGTGCGGGTTGGGGTGCTGCCCTGCATTTAGTCTCGAACTTCTGCGTGGTGCGACTTCAATG